>VDFB02106927.1:0-90526 GCA_007258455.2 Sequoia sempervirens | reverse complement strand
CAAGATAAAGTTATCCCAATCCCATATTTAGAGATGCAAGAGATAAAAGGCATCCTTCAAACATTTGGGAATAAGCTGGTAAATATAGAAAAGCAACAAAATTCAAATTTCAGACCTTACCAAGCTCCTTATCAAGCCCCATCTCAGCCCAATCAGCCTAATAGGCCTCCTTACCAAGATGATTTTCAAGGCCAAAGGAGAAATTTCAATGCTATACCTTATCAGCCTTATAATCAACATGTTGCTAGCACTTTCAAGGAGCTTGTGCCAGTCCAAAACAACATAGCACAAGACTATTCAAATGGTGTTTTCCATGTAATCAACCCCATAATTAGGCCTCATGCTCCTATGGAATGCTAAATTTGGTCCTTATGGTGCAAAAAACACTGTTGTTCAACAAGATATGGTGCAAGATACTTAAGAACAAAATGCCTCTCATTCTAAGAATAGTCATCACGAGGTTACTCTAATGAATTGGCAAGGTGAGGATTTTTGTGGGGTAAATCATCCTCAAGTAAAAAATCAATTTTACCAGCCTATAGCAACGAATACAAGAGCAAAAAAGAGGGTTGTTGATATCAGACATGAAGCTGATAAAGGTAAAATATAATGTCCTCCAAGTCACCAAGGTGTTGCTGGATCTTCATCTTCTCAAAAATGTTCAAGTTCTGCTAAGGGGACGAGTTGTAGTAAGCAAGGAGCAACCAAGAGCACAAACACAACCATCACAAACACAAGGAGATGTCATTGTTCTTAAAGGAAAACAAAAGGTTAGTACTTTTCCATTTAGCATTTTGGAACATATGAAGAAGGTCAACATTAGCATTTCAATGTGGGATTCCTTGTCACTCCTTGGTAAAAAGGAATTGTTACAAAAGGCTTTGTCCAACATCATTCTAGCTAATGAAGCTTCAATAGAACAACCTAGTGTTGCACTTTTCAATACCTCTCATGATAATAGTGAACAAAAGACCAAGCTTGTCAAACCACCTCTATTTTATGTGTCCTTAATCATCAACTAGCACCTTGATCATAACTATATGATTGACTTAGGGGCAAGCAGTTCAGTGATGCCTAAATAGATAGATGATAAGCTAGGATTGTCATATAAACCCCTTGCCAAAGGAGTGGTTCAGTTAGATGGGACAACCATAAACATAGTTGGGATGGTTAAAGATTTGGGTCTTACCTTGCATGCTTGTCTGAATTTCACCATACCACAGGATATCCATGTCATAGATTTTCCACCATATTTTTCTATATGCCTTTCAAGGGATTTCACTACAAAGTTAGGAGGGCATTTATTTCTGATTGGTCACATTTTTTCTTTAGGACAAGGTATGGCACTAGGGTCACTATAAAATAAGAACCTATAGCCAAGGATCATGTAGAACCATATGTTCCTAGTGTTGTTAATGCTAATCTCACCATTCACAAACAAGAATAGCTTGTTGTCCAAGAATTTAACACCCATGTAGAACACATTCATGCACATTCATGACTTGATTTTAGATGAATGGGCAGCTAGAACCATGAATTAGATCCTTTTAAGCATGTGGAAGAAGCTGGAATGGGCATATACATGATTCATGAACAAAACCCAACTATCCCTAATCTTGAAAAAAGTGGAAAACAATAGTATGGGCAGCATTCTAATGAGCTTTGGTAGTTGTTCTTTGATGGGTCGAGAAGTAGAAATGGTGTTTGTGGAGGTGCTATGCTTATATCTCCTCAAGGTGAGAAGTATTACTCAACATTTAGATTTTATTTCAATTACACTAATAACACTCTTGAGTATGAAGCTCTAATTCATGACTTGGAATGAGCGAGGAAAAGAGGTATCAGTTGTTTGCAAGTGTTTAGGGACATCGAGTTGATTGTAAATCAGGTAAGAAGCATCAACACAACCAAGAATGATTTAATTAAGTATTATAAGCATAGAGTATGGGATATGATAGAGGAATTTGATGCCTTTAATCTATTGTCCATACCAAGAAGCCAAAATAAGCATGTTGATAGGTTGGCTACTATAGGAGTTGAGTATGATATCCCAAAAGAGATTAAAAATGTTAATGAACAACAACATATTAAGGTGGTTGTAAGGCCATCAATTCCTGAAAATGATGTGCATTGGAAAGTTTTTGATAGTGACGAATAATTTGTTAACTTTTTGATTGAAGAAGCTGAGTTTTTAGCTGGTAATCAACAAAGGTTGCAACAACAGTTTGGTGATAAAATTCTACAACTGAAGTAAAAAAAGTTTCCAAAGGAATTGGTGACCTTAGATTCTATTTTCAATACAGATGACCAAGTAAGAAAAGAGAAGTCTGTTGATGTGTTTTTTATGCACTTCTCAACACAAGCAATGCGTAGGTGCACTACCTCTCTTGAAAGACAATCTTCCACAATCAGATTGCATAACACTATCCCAAGGTCTCTAATGTCAGGTCTTGACAGTGCTTGGAATATCTCAGTTGATTTATGTGATTTGCTGGAATCACAAGGCAGACTTACAGATGAGTTACAAAGCATGGGAAGTTGGGTTTGTAAATGCAGTTTCAAAGTGCTGGAAGTGAATGAACAGTGGTTGTCCACTCAAAACAGCAAGCTGAAACTCATCAACTTCATCTGATTCAGCTTCATGTTGATGCTTTGGATCCTACTCTAACCAAGGATTAAAAGAAACAACAAAAGCAGAGGGGTTAAGAACGTTGTTCTAATCCTAAGCTATGAATGAACAGTAAAAATGGTGGCTACTACAGTAGATAGGCTTCCTAAATTGAGTTTTGTTTGATTAAGAGAAACCTACAGCTACACAAAACCAGTGCAATCTTCTAAGGTCTACTGATTTTCAAATTACACATACACATCATGAACATGCAATTGAACTAGGTTGCAGCAATGACAAAAATAAGCCCGGGCTAACTTTGCATAGCAACTTGTCATCAACAAGTGCTAAAAGTATGGGCTAGAAGCTCATCAAATACTATAACAGCAATACCATCGTGACAGCCATTCAAGAAACTAATACTAAAACTAACATGGAAGGTAGAACCATGCATGCAAGATGAGCAAAATCAAAGAAAACATCCATAAATCATGCAATGCTTTTTACAACAGCTCTCCAACCCTTACAAATGAGGGGCAAGCCCCTATTTATAGTTTTCCAAAGCCCAAATCAATGGCTTGGATCAATTTGCAATGAATGGCCCAGATTCAATTACATTAGGGTTTCACCTACCCCACAATATTCAACAATTTAAAAATACATTCCTTGTCTTCTCTCTGTTTTGTCATCTAGTGCCCAGGTGCTGTAGCAATTTTGTCATTTAGCTGATTGCCCTTTTACTATAGCTGAAATTGCTTGAAAGCTGCCTTCTTACTTGATGTGTTTGCAGTGCTCTTCCTTGGATCAAATGAGCCCGTCGACAATTGGCATCAATGGATTGGTTGCCCCTAATTTGATCGGACAACTCTCTTATGCTTTCTTCAAGGGAACCCCCTTGCATTTTTGTTCTTGGCCTCCTTGGTGCAGGGCTTCTTCTAACACCGAACCTGTTGATGGGTGCTACGAGGAAAGGTGATCATGAAATGAATGGTGACAAGAGCTATGAACATTCCTTGTTCAACTTTCTTGATGGGTCTCTTGACAGACGTGCAGTAGGCTCCTTGAATCCAGTGTACATGAAATGCCGTAATTGCTTTCATACAAAAAACAAGGAAAACGTTAGTCAAATCTTGAAAAAACCTTGTTAGATTCATCCATGCATCATCAAAAGATCATAATATTCATATTTGGAGCTCATTTGGATCATAAACATTAATGCGGGCCCAAGGGGGCGGGCAGCGAACGGGGGACAACAAACTGGAAGAGAAGTTCCCAGACCTCACAAAACATAGCAAAACCAAGATTTTTCAATTATAGCACATGGGAAAAGGGGAAGGAAGAGTGCCCAGAAAACTTCCTTAAGATTCAACCATTTTACAAAAACTAGAAGCTCAAAACGGCCACAGAGGGACGGAGTCTCGGAAACAGCCACGGAGGGGCCGAGCTCCGAAGGCCAGGTCGCCGAGGGTCGACGGATGTTCAAAATGGCCACAAAGGGATGGAATCCTAGAAACGGCCACGAAGAGACGAAATCCCAGAAACAGCCACGGAGGGTCCAGTCTCCGGAGGCCGGGCCGTCGGGGCTCCACAGATGTTCAAGACAGCCAAAGGGGGACGAAGCTCCGAAACCATTGAAACTTAATAGAATGTTGACGAAACCTTGGCAGTTCATTTATGCACTTCAAACACATCCTAGATCCAAAAAAGGTTGCCCCAAAGTCAAAAATGTGGAAACAGGAGCGACGGGGGCCCACAGATGTTTCCAAACAGCCAAGGAGGAAGGGAATTCTGGAGGGAAAGTTCTGAAACCATCAAAACTTAACGGAACATTGAAGAAACCTTGGCAGCTCATTGACGCACTTCAAACACATCCCAGATCCAAAAAAGGTTGCCCCCAAAGTCAAAAATGTGGAAACGGGAGTGACGGGGGCCCACAGATGTTTCCAAACAACCAAGGAGGAAGGGAATTCCGGAGGGAAAGTTCCAAAACCATCGAAACTTAACAGAACGTTGACGAAACCTTGGCAGTTCATTTATGCACTTCAAACACATCCCAGATCCAAAAAAGGTTGCCCCCAAAATAAAAAAATGTGGAAACGAGAGCGACGGGGGTCCACGGATGCTTCCAAACAGCCAAGGAGGAAGGGAATTCCAGAGGGAAAGTTCTGAAACCATTGAAACTTAACGAAACGTTGACAAAACTTTGGCAGTTCACTTAGGGACTCCAAACACATCCCAAATCCACCAAAAAGTTGTTCCAGTCAAAATGGAACTGGAGCCACAAGGGGTCTACGATGTTTCCAAATAGCCAAGGAGGAAGGGGAATTTGGAGGGAGCCTCAAAACCATCAAAATTTACTGAACATTGATGAAACCTTGGCGCTTCATTTACGCGACTTCCAAACACACATCCCAGATCCAAAAAGTGGTTGTTCTTAAAAGTCAAAAATGTGGAAACTGGAGCTTACGGGCCCATATAGGATGTTTCCAAACAGCCAAGGAGGAAGGGAATTCCGGAGGGAAAGTTCCAAAACCATCGAAACTTAATGAAACATTGACGAAACCTTTGCAGTTCATTTACACACTTCAAACACATCCCAGATCCAAAAAAAGGTTCCCCCAAAGTCAAAAATGTGGAAACGGGAGCGACGGGGGTCCACGGATGCTTCCAAACAGCCAAGGAGGAAGGGAATTCCAAAGGGAAAGTTCCGAAACCATCAAAACTTAACGGAACGTTGACAAAACTTTAGCCAGTTCAGCGGGACTCAAACACATCCCAAATCCAAAAAAGGTTGCCCCCAAAGTCAAAAATGTGGAAACGGGAGTGACGGGGGTCCACAGATGCTTCCAAATAGCCAAGGAGGAAGGGAATTCCAAAGGGAAAGTTTCGAAACCATAAAAACTTAATGGAACATTGACGAAACCTTGGAAATTCACTTAGGGACTCCAAACACATCCCAATTCCACCAAAAAGTTAGCCCCAAAGTCAAAAATATGGAAAAAAAGCGAATCGAGCGATCAGGGACCAAGCTAATAGGAACAAGACAAAAGGCAGAAAAGGGACGAGGGACTTTATTTTTTCGTAGATTTGAATACCCCAAGTAGGTGAATTTGGGTAGGGGATTTGAGCATTTGAAGGCACATGACCAATTTGGGCTTCAAAAATGGGGCACGCAAAACAAGACAGGAGCAAAGCAGCCTATCAGGAGCGAAAAAAAGGGGGTCCCTGCCTACGACGGGGCGTGTGTGCAAAACATGCACAACAAAGTCTACCATGTTGGTTAAAGAACATTATGAATCTATTGAGATTTTCAAAGGTTAACTTCTTAAACTTGACAAAGTTTGTACTAAGGAAGAAAGAGATGCATTTATTTCACTTTGTCAAGAATATGATGACATATTTGCTTGAGAATACAATGATTTGAAAGGTTTTAATCCCGAGTTGGAACAACATACTATAGAGCTGGAACCCAATGCAAAACCAGTAAGATAGAAGCAAAGACCTTTGAACCCAAAGCTTGAACACCTCATGAAGAAAGAATTAAGCAAGCTGATTGAAGGTAGTATCATTTTCCCTATTAAACACACATCATGGGTATCTAATTTAGTACTTGTGAGGAAAAAGAGTGGAACAATCATATTTTGTGTAAAATTTAGGGACTTAAATAGAGCTTCACTTAAAGATCATTATCCATTTCCTTCTATGGAGCAAATACTATAGGTTGTATTAGGTTCATAAAGGTTCTCATTGTTGGATGGGTTTTCTAGTTATAACCAAATCTTGGTTAAAGAAGAGGACCAATGTAAGACAATGTTCACTACCAAATGGGGTACCATGGCATATGAGAAAATGCCTTTTGGATTGTCTAATGTAGGGGCAACCTTTCAAAGAGCCATGGACATGGATTTTCAATGCCTCATGAACAAGATTGTCCTTGTATATTTGGATGATATTACTATTTTCTCAAAGGATGCAAAGAAAAATTTCACTCATCTAAAGCATATTTTTGAAAGGTTTAAGGAATATGGTGTATCCCTCAATCCATTTAGAAAAGTATCTTTTATGTTCATGAAGGTAATCTAGTTGGTTATGTGGTGTCCAAACAAGGTATTATAATTGATCCCGAAAGGGTGAGTGCCATCTTAGCTTTACCTTTACCAACTCATAAAAAAGGGTTTACAAAGTTTCATAGGTAGAATTAACTTCATTAGGAGGTTTATACCAGATATTGTTGATTTGTTGAAGCCACTAACAACCATGCTAATGAAAAATATGGTTTTTAAATGGACTAAGGAAGGGAAAATGAGTTTTGAGAGCATAAAAGAAATATTGACAACAACACCTACCCTCTTGAATCCTAACTTTTCCAAATATTTTACTTTGTATGCTTATGGAAATCTTGAGATTATATCAGCTATGTTAGTACAAAAGAATGAGGAAGGATTGGAACAACCAATAGCCTTCTTTAGCAAGGGCTTGGAAGAGTATGACCAAAGGTATACTTTTGTTGAAAAGCATGTTCTTGTAGTTATTAGAAGTCTAAAGAAATTTAGGAATTTTATTTCAAAAAAAAAAGTTCACCTAATGGTTCCTCATCCTAGTGTCAAAGAATTTCTTTTGAGTAAGGATTTAAATGAGAAAAGAGCAGGTTGGATTACTAAGGTTATGGAGTGTGACGTAGAAATCAAAGTCACAAAACTGGTAAGAGGTAAAGGTTTGCATGACAAGATAGTTGGTGATAAAGAAAACAACAAAGAAGAAGTTATGGAGGTTGTCCTAGCCATCCAAGAACAGTCCCAAACAACTACACCTACTTCCTCTACAAGCTGGGTACAAAATATGGTTCATTTTCTACAAACTAGTGAGTGTCAACAATAATTGGATAGAGCTAAAAGAAGGTAATTTAGGATACAATCTATTCCCTATGTGCTTTTAAATGGCATACTTTTCAAGAAATATTTTAGTGGTGTGTTGCTTAGATGCATTGATATTGACCAAATTGACAAAGTACTTGAAGAATTTCATGATGGAGCAACAGGTGGACACTTTGCACCTAGAACTACAACGTTAAAAATAATGAGAGCATGCTATTATTGGCCTAGTTTATTCAAGGATGCACATTAACGGGTAAGGAAGTGTAAGAAATGTGCCTTTTTCTCAGGTAAAGAAAAGCTAGCAGCCCTTCACTTGCAACCTATTCAAGTTGAACAACCTTTTATGAAGTGGGGTATTGACTTCATCAAAGTTATTAATCCACCTTCTAGTGCAAGTCACAAGTGGGTTCTCACTACCACTAATTATTTTACTAGGTGGATGGAAGCTATGGCATTAAAAGAAGCCAATGAAAGTGTTGTTTTAAGTTTTTATGAGGATTTGGTGACAAGGTTTGGTGTCCCCAATTCTATTATTTTTGATAATTCCTTGGCTTTTGTGGGTATAAAGTTGAGTGAATGGACTATCAAGAATGGTGTCTACTTGAGTATTTTGTCAAACTATTATCCTCAAGGTAATGGTTTGGCTAAGTCAAAAAACAAAAACTTAATAAGGATTATTAAGAGGACTATGTAAGATAACCAAAGAACTTGGCACACCAAGTTAAAATATGCCATATGGGTGGATAGAATTACACCTAAAAGGTCCATTGGAAACTCTCCTTATATGTTGGTATATGGAAAAGAAGCAAGGCTTCCCTTGTCAATTTAACTTCCAAATCTTGAGTTGGTTAATTAGCTGGAAATGTTAGAGGTGGAAGACCTAATGGAAATCAGGCATGCACAACTGTTAGAGTTAGAAGAAGTTAGAAATAAAGCAATGAAGACACTAGAATTGCATCAAAATTAGGTAAAGAGATCATTTGACAAATGGGAAACTCCTAGAGTGTTCAAATAAGGTGATGTAGTTCTCAAATGGGATGAACTTAAGAGTAGACCCAAAAAAAACATGAAGTTTGATGCAATGTGGAGTGGACCTTACATCATTTTTAAGTGTAAATAACATAATGCTTTCCAGTTGTCCAACATGGAAGGTGAAGAAGTGCCAATCCTAGTCAATGGGATTCGCCTCAAACCTTTTTTTTGAGGTATAATTAATATTTTGTGCATATTAGGATAGGTTCCTTGGGTCAATAAGTGTTGTTGCATGTAGATTTTAGGAGTATTTTGATTCCTCCAAGTGCTAGTGTTGGTGCACAGTTGGTTAGTTGATTTCAGTCATGTTTTGAGTCTTCTTAGGTAGGTTGCATAAATTGGAAGCAGGGATAAATTTAAGAAACCCCTCCCTCGATGAAGGTGTAAAATCCTAGTGAATCTTGTATACTTCTCGATAAAAATATTAATTTTAGTGGCAAAATTTTTCATTTTTTGAAAAAAAATCTCAATTGGCGAATCTTTTCTAATCAATAGAAGTCTGTGGAAAATCCTAGCGAATTGCAAATTTTTTTAAACCGATAAAATATTTTCACTGGTGATTAAAATCTATTTTTAGACCTAGAAAATATTCCCATTGGCAAATTAACCTTGTTTTCAAAACAAAGAAAACAATTTTGTTGGTGATTAATTTTTTTTTTCAAACTAAAAAAATATATTCATTGGCAAATTAAACCTATTTTCAAATGCATAAGAAAAAACATTGGTGAAATAGCATAATCTCAAACTAATACAAAAAATTCAGTGGCGAAATTTCAACGCAAATCAATATAACCACGACTGATGGATGAATTTTTGATGGACAACTATAGTTGCATTCTGGAAGTAAATCTTTGAAGCACTAGATTTTTGAATTGAAACCTCCAGAATAACACTAGAGCCATTAGATGCAAACACGTGGAAAGATCAAGGCTCATCACTCATTGTGGTAATGAACCTGATGGGTTGAAGGATTTTGGTGATGAGCGATAGAAGAACTTAAGTGGCAGAAATATGCACGTGCATAAAGTTTATTTTAAAAGAGGGACCACCTAGGAAGAACGTAGGACCAGGGCTTAAAAACTTAACCTTCCATATGTGCAAAGGATATTCCATGTCTGTAGCCAGATGTCAGCGCAAATCAATATAACCACGACCGTTGGATGAATTTTCAATGGATGACTATAATTGCATTCCAGAAGTAAATCTCTGAAGCACTAGATTTGTGAATTGAAACCTCTAGAATTACATTAGAATTGTTAGCTGCAGACACGTGGCAAGATCAAGGCTCATCGCTCATTAATGCCATATCTTAGTTTTTGAAGAAAGTGTGGTTGTGGTACTATGGGCGAAAACGTAGATTAATGCCATATGAACATCCACTCCAGAGCGATTGATTAGATAAATTTATATTAAAAAATGCACGATGTACTGTAGAATCGTAGATGATAAATATTTGTAATGATTTCATATCATTTGAGTGGCATTGGTGATCTTGACAATTGAAAACTTGTTAGCTTGAGGTACAATTTGCATGTAGCTAGGTTGTCAGAGTCTAGACAATAATCAAATTAAACATTTAAATTGTAAATGTAAGGCTTAAGTTACACGAATTGGTTTATTAAGTTATTTTTTTGGTTTGCGTGAATCACGATTATGACTATAGTCTATACCCAACCTCACACGTGACACGTGTGAGGTGTACACACGAACTAGGCTAGTAGAGGCACTATTGGTGGCACTATTGGCCCATAAATAAGGATATTGAGCACAACTAAAATCATTCATTGAAGGCTAAAGGCTCTACTATTGAGTGCAATGTTTGAATTGTCATAAGGGTTTTCATTTTGTAGGGTTAATAAGTATTCAGGAAGAAGATGATGTATTATTGGGGATACTCTAAATTATCCTACCTCCAGTTATGTAGTTATAGAGTAAAAGACCAATTTCCTTCAAGTTCAGAATGGGTGGAACTGGAAAGAAGTTGATTTGGTTCACCTAACTTCTCAGACAGGTTTTGAACTAGGATGGGGAGCTTTGATGGAGATAAGTGCTATCCCAGTGCATGGAGGTTGCAAGTAGAAGATGGGAGAAATTTTACTACCCCTCATCTTCTGTATGATCCTGATTCTCAAAGGGGATAAGTACATTTTATATCTTCACAGCTCTTGGTTCCCCAACATGGTTGGCCAGGCAAGCCCCATGCACTTATTTTCAGACACCATGGCCTACCAAGCAAGTCCCATGCGCTTATTTTCAAAGCACATCTTCTGCATAGGAGCAATTTTACAATCTCTCATCTTCTGCATGAGTCTGGTTCTCAAAGGAGATAAGTACATTTTGTATCTTCACAACTCCCCTTTCCCTAGTTTGATTGGCCCCCCGTTCCCCATGCATTTATTTTCAGAGTGCATTGTTGACCCAACAAGTCCCGTGCATTTATTCTCAGAGCAACGAGCACATTATTGACCTGACAAATCCCATGAATTTATTTTTAGACACACATTTGTATTACATTTACATTGTTACCAGTGGTCTAGCAGAAGCTTGGCACTTACATTTGTATTTGTACTATGTAATAATGTGACTTTGTAATTTAGTTGTAATAAAATAAATGGTTGTGCTATTTGTAATAAAATAAATGGTTGTGCTATTAATGTGACATTGTAATTCATTTTATTAAGTCCTTTGCAATGTTAAGTTACTGGCCCCTTGGCCTTGATGTCAATCATAGAGCATTAAAGTTTAAAGCAACTTTAAAACATATGTTTATTATTTATATCATAAATTACTCAACCGTTTGATGAACATTTGATGTATGGTTGTAGTTGCATTCTAGAATAAAATACATAAAGCACTAGGCTTGCGAACTTAAACCTCCAGAATCACCCTATAACCATTAGATTAACAAAGATCAATGGTTTAGAATTTGTTGTCAATACAGGAGTAAATCATAAATGGCTTGTTTTAAATGTTGTTAGCCATGTACTAATTGTGTAGTCTGGAAGCAACACATAGAAGTTTTGGTTTCATTCACTTTAATGTTTCAAAAAAAGCACTTTTTATTGCTAAGTGATTTTATTTTTAAGTGAGAGGGTCAACACACGGGGAGATTTCAGTCTTCAATTTGCTCATTGTAGTGCACCACCCTGTTATGGGTTTCACAGTTCCACTTCCAACAAAGCCATTCCAGTAACCTAGTTTCCACGACTGTCAGCATTAATATTTTCAAGAATCAAAATCCAAGTAAGTGAAAGAATTCATGTGGCTAAGTTTCATCGTTTGACATTTCTTAAAATCTTATTTTGTCAAACATTGAAGTTTAGGTTTAGGGTTAAGAGACTTAATAATTAATAAAAATTAAGGAGGAATAATAGGGAATTCACAATTTCACATTGTATCAGCATGTCTACCACCAGTACCACTAGAGCAATGTCGGATAAAAAAATACATTATGCAAAATTGCTTAAAACCCCAGGTTTCACTGATGAATACCATGATATTTATGATCCTGAAACCTATGGTAGGCATACCTCATAACTTAGATTTTCATCTAAAAATAAATTTGCAAAGCAAATGCAAGTTAATAGTATTAGTACACTGTGGGTAACTGGATTAGGGTGCATGATGTTATATGAGGTTTTCCCTTGCCCAAAATTTATCATGGTTTGTGCCCAAAATTATAATGATAACAAAAGAGCAATTGTTAATAAACATAGAAAAGAAAAATTGTTAACCATTAATGTAGAAGAACTTGGAAAAGTGTTAGGGTTTACAACCGAAGAA
This sequence comes from Sequoia sempervirens, assembly GCA_007258455.2. Lineage (NCBI taxonomy): Eukaryota > Viridiplantae > Streptophyta > Pinopsida > Cupressales > Cupressaceae > Sequoia > Sequoia sempervirens. Next base: position 78,229 of record VDFB02106927.1, on the reverse strand, counting down.
TTTGGAAATGTCCACATTGACCTAGAAAAGCTTTCTAGTGATTATGAAGCAATGGATGAAAAGGAGAAAAAATCTTTCTTAAATAAAAGAGTTCAAGATAGAAACAAATTGAAATGTGATCATAAGCCTCCATATGATTTGGATATTTTTAGACCATGGGTTTAAGATACTATTTCCATGCTAGCATTTTTCCTCGGATTGGATAGCAATTTGGAAGTGGGTGCAAGCCTCCTTGAAATGGTGTATAATATCCATTATGGTGTTCGACATGTCAAATATAATTTTATTGAGCACATTGTAGAATCCATGCATAAACAATTTTTAATGATTAAAGGAGGTTCCACCAAGACATTCACAACCTACTTGTGCTATCTTTTTCTATTCAAATTTAGAGGAATGTTTTAGACCAACAAGCTTTAGATTCAACCCTATAGTAATGTTGAGGAAAAGAAAATGGCTCTAGTATATGAATGGACCACTGATATAAGGATGAATGATTTTCGAAGGAACTACAATCATTTTGTAGACTACTATTTGGCTCCATTACATTAAGCAATTATAAATACTCCAATGCCTAGATTACCTATGTCATGTAGAAATTGCATTCAACTAGGAAAAAAAATACAATTGGCTGATTGGTACTTAATGGAAGAGTACACTATGCTAAGATTTTATGGATAAGGAGTACAACCATACAAAATTCCAATACATGTGACAGAAAGGGTTTTTGCATTGGAATATGTAAGGCAGATGCAAAGTACTGATGAACTACACTTTTTCGGTCAGCAAAAGAAGACCTTATTTCCTTCTTTACCTTTTTCATGCAAAGGGTTCACATTCGAGAGAAAAGAATTTAATGTGGCACATAATCTTTTGATTTTTTTTTTATTTTGATGCTATCTGTCACTGGCAGTATTATCCATGTGACACCATTAAATCAATGATTGTGCTCAATAAGAATGATGCAAATAGAATTCAACATCAAAGTAAACCCTTGCTTGAAAACTTGAGAAATAAGGATTGTTGGGATGAGGTCAAAATAGCAATGGAGAAAAGTGCTACTGAGAATGGTATTTCTATTGAACAATTGCTAGTAGAAATTATGACACTGCATCGAAAGACAATTAGGAGGTACAACAATTTTTATGAAGAAAGCCATAAACCATCTAGTAGAGTAAAAATGCTAGATTCTCTAGAGAAGGAAGTTACATAAAAACTTGGTCACAATAAAAAATTACTACCTTTTGGTCTATGAGGAAGGAAATAGTTGATCCAAGAGCTCTTGTAGAGTATCGAGATAATGAAGAAGATCATGAGTTTAGCAAATTGTGGAATATAGAGCATCTAGATGAACAAGAAGATAAAGAAAGTGATGATGAATCTAATGGTGATAAGGAAGAACAAATCCATGTCAATTTCAAACTTGGTTGAAGTGAGGCCACAAAAGAAGCATATGCCATAGGAGCAACCATAGCTGAAAAATGGGTTATGAAGGTGGTCCTTTGGGGTCCCAAAGACAAGGCCCTTGGATGATAACATATGTAGAGCATAGAAAAATAGTTGATAAATCTGGCCTTGGGCTTGGAGGTGAAAATGTAGACCTAGGGCATACAAGTCAATTTGTTAGAGCTTCAAATCCTCATCCTCATGGTTAGACACAATCACAACTAGGACATGCCCATAGTGCAGAGCTTAGTGCAACTGGAACTGCCTTTGGTGCAATGGTATGGGTAGTAGTACAACTACTAGTAGTAGTCAACATGTGCTACAACAAAAAATTACACACAAGAGGACAACAATACAATATACCACAGAAACACCAGGTGATCAAGGCATACAGAAGAGGCACATGATTTTGACAGGTCCAAGTCACACTACCAATGGATCCACCACAAAGGATTTATTTCCAGGTACTCCCCCACTACCAGTTAGTCTGGTTACGACATCATTAGCATCTGCAAGTACTCCTATTCCTTTTCCATTCAAGCATTCCATTGTTCCTGTGTCCCTGGGTTTTGATTACATTGAAGAGTTTAAAAAGAAATCAGACTTGAATAAAAAAGAAAAGAAGCAATTGATGGAGAGTGCATCTACTATAACTTTAGAGTTTGCAAAAACCATGGTATTACCCACATTTGACACAAATAAAGAAATCATGGAGTACACAATTCTTGTTCCCACAGTTCAAAACAAACCAGTAAATCAGATGGCTTGATCTAAATTCCAAGTGAACAATATTCAATTGGATTTTTCTAGACTCAGAAATACTGATAAAATTAATGTATCAAAGAAGAAAAATGAATTGGTGTACAAATAATTACTAAATCAAGATAGAGAGAAAAAAAGGTTGCAAACTCAAATTGAAAAGTTATAGGTAGACCTAGAAAATGAGAAAGCAAAGAGGAAAGCAATAGATAACAAGAGCAATGAATTAGAAAAAAGAATAAAAAAATCTGCCTCTACATCAATAAGCAAAGAGGATAAGTAGAATGAGACTACAATGAATGAACTGAAGCAAAGGCTAGATGAGAGCAACAAGAAATATGATGAGGAAAAATCCACTTCAAAAAAATTAAGACTAAGCATTGCAAATGGAAATGCACAGTGGCAACAAAAATTGGAGGAGAGAAAAAGAAATGAAAGATTGGAGGCAGAGCTGATGGAAGCAAAAAATGAAATTAAGTCTTGTCAAAATAAGTTATTTGCATTTTGTAGAGAAACAATGAGGCATATGAAACAAAATATCTGGGATGAAATAATCCAAATGATTGATCAATTGTGTGATATGTTTCAATTGATTGATGCTATCAGACAACATCATAAGAATCTCAACAAATATTTAGTGGACAAAAAAATGTGTTGGAATTAGAGAAATCTGCAAATCAAATTCAACAAATAGTCTACAAAGCCAGTGACAATGTTTTGAAATCAAAAGGGATTACTAATCAACTTGCTACATCAATGACGTTGTCATCTATCATTGAAAAGTGTTTGATAATGTGTGAAATAAAGGAATATTTTCATTTGGCTGTAGAAAAGATGAAGAACTTGGATGAAAAGGTAAGGAACTTCACAGAGCTTGGTTTGCTAGAGGCTTTTGACACAAATGAGTGATTCGTTGGAAAAAATGATTTCAAAAAGAAGATGGAGGATGCAAGGAAGATTGATTTGGACCAGTTTCCTCAGAACCAAGATGTGGTGAACTATTTGGATTCCATCAAACCATTGCTAACCCTGAATGCAAAATCGATTGAAGAAACCAAGACAGGTTTCAATTTGAATCATGAATTGTTAACGAATCTTCAATTCAAACAACATCAGTTAGAACAAATGATAATTCCACCACCTGAAGAGTGGAAGTTGCTAGAAAAGGTGATGCAGTGATTTGACTTTTGATAATATGAGTTTCCAAGTTCCAACTCAGCTTTGTGCAAAGATGTATTTGAACAATATTTTTCATTTCCAATGCCTCTATGTATTCCTTCATGTGATAATCATAAAAAATCTCAAATTCAGACTTCAATAATGTGTTGATGTTCAATTATTTATTATTGATTTTATCATTTGAAGAAAAAGTCTGGTAGTGGTTTCAACTACTAGATACACATTAAATGATTGTTGATGTTCATTGTTGTATATGCTACTAATTCTATTGTTAATATGTTAGTAAGCATTGAGTTGAGTGATGAATCACTGAGTATATGTTCAAGTTTTAATTTTAACACAATTGAAATATGAACTATAAGGTGATTTTAATTCCAGGCATCCATAATCTTAGTGAAATTGCATTATAATTCACACATCAATACTCAATCTCCATGACTACTTATCAAATCCACAAAACATTTATATGAATTCATGCTTTAATCAAGGTACTTTAATGGGTTCATTAAACCAAAGCTAGAATTAAAACATACATCAATGCATAATGACAAAGAAGATTAATGAAAGATCATTGATCAAATTTCATTAATAATTTATGTAAAATGTTACAGTTGGAGAGACGATAAGACTCAAAATAAGGGAGCAAAACAAGCTTAGTTTCTAGTCCTCTGAGTTTTATAACCTTGTCATGGAGTTCTAAATTTTCATAACTTCCCGATTCCCCGACTTGGTTCACTTTGTCAAGTTGCAAGTCTTTGTTGGTCATCTTTGTAGTCGATGGAGAATGAGAGAGTTATTTCAATATAGAAATACTTAGACAATGGTGAAGTTCATGCATAAGTAATCTTTGAGTTATGGTGTGTGGATTTATTCTTCTTTTGTTGAGTAGTTTTCCAGTGGATTATCTATTATTGAAATGATAGATTTTTGGTTAGTTTCATTGCTATGGTTACTATCACTCAATGTCGTGGTTTTGGTGATTTTCCTAACCTTAGTCGCTAGTCCTATGTGTTTTATAACCTTGTCGTAGAGTTCTAAATTTTCATAACTTCCTAATTCCCCGACTTGGTTCACTTTGTTGAGTTGCAAGTCTTTGTTGGTCATCTTTGTAGTCAGTGGGTCAGAGGTTTCGAAAACTTTGAAACTTCAAACTTTGGTTCTAAGGTTCCAAGTTTCACGACATTATGGACTTATCTTGGCTTTCAAAGGTGCCATCATCTAACATCTCATTGAATGCTATGTACAAACTAACCTTGAGTTGTCTTTTCAGGAATTTCAAAAAGCATGTAGGTTTAAAGGCTATCTTTTTGAGGAATGAAATTGAATGTTGCATTTAATGTACGTCCTATAAAAAATAATGACATAAGTGGGTGGAAAATTTTTACTCAAAAATTTATCCTGCATTCTCGTTCTTTGTCAATGCTAGTACTTCTCAAGTGCAAACATCTTATCTCCGCAAATTTGAACTCATGGAGAGTGGAATTCAAAATCACTGGTCTAGCATGAGGGACACTAGAATTGGGCACATCAGTTTGGAAGAGTTTTTGGTGCACATGGAGCAAAGGGAGAGAACAACACTAGAAGATAAAGTTATGTTGAGTGGTTTGGCACATGCAGGAGGTTTTCCTGAGGCTGTACAAAGCATCTACCTGGTGATTGCATGTGCAAGGGGCTATATTCCATAGACTCAGGAAATTAGAGCTATGGATGGGTTAGTCGTTGTAAGAATTACTCCTGAAGTGATTTCCCGCGCATTAGGCATTCCAGAGAGGGAAATTATAAAGTAAATGTCTATAGCTGTTGGTGATGATTTTTTTTAGAATGAATGAGGAATGGTGCAAAAATTCCATTGCGAGGAATTGGTTGAAGTCCGAGAAAAAGGGTAAGTCTCAGTTGCCCTCAAAGCTTAAAAGGGATCATTTTAAGGATGAAATTTTAGATGTTATCCCCTTGCTACATGGTGTGATTGGTAATGCATATTCAAAATCTTTTGAATTTTGGATGTGCCATTTCATTTTGTTGATCTGTAGTGAAAATAAATTCATTGACTAGGCTGAGATTATTAGCTATCATTTAAATGAGCAATTGATAAATTTCTGGCAAATTGTTGCCTTCCACATGTGCTCATACATGGTTTGCATTCTATTCAATCAAGAGGCTGTCTGGGTAGGGTTGGAACCACAAATGTCTTTGATGTCAAACACGCATGTGTATAGAACTTTTACACAACTCACTAAGGAGGTTGGAATGAGGAATTTTTGTCGTTTCAATGGCACATTTTTAGTGGAAATTGTGAGAAAAATTGATGGAAAACTTGAGCTTCCAGTTTCACCTGAAGCGACTGCTCTGGTATTGAGGTTTGGAAGTTTCTACATTCAATTCAACAAATTAACTTATCTTAGAATTGGGGTTTTTGAGAAGGCTCCATTGAAATTACCCCATTACCCAAGTGATTTCCTTTTTTTTTTTTTTAAAGTTTTCCGACAGATGGCCGTTGTAAATGTTAAATATTCAAACATGGGAAAGAAGGGGTATGCTTTTCCATTGTCCATTCCTTCATTTTATTGAAAAATTAATAATATTGCTAGGGGTGTGCAAAAAAGCCTTGAATGAATTCAATTTTTAGTGTTTGTCCATGAGAACTAATTTTGATATCAAGGGTTATGTTAAGCAAAATTTGCATGGAGCTGGCAGCTATGAACATCACCCTGATATTGAAGATTTTTGGGAAGACTGTACAGATGAAGGCAAGGTGTATAGAAGAAATTTCATGAGACTGACCCTAAGGAAAACACAAGCTTTTGGTATTTCTTTCAATATTCCAAAAGATGCACAAGAAGACTCGGTGATCATTGATCCCGAATATTGGGCCCCTGCTAGTAAGCCCTTGCATATAATTAATTGGTCAAAGGATGAAGTTTCAGACCTAATGGTCCTTTCTTCCCCTATTTTGAGAAGAACTTTAGACTAGTTGAATGAAAAATGGCGTCAAGGTGAGGGTTCTCCCCATGAGCAAAGAGTTTCACAGAGAAAAGAGCAAGGGATTGTACAGGCCTCTGGCATAGATATATCAGCTAGAAAGTAGTCAATTAGGCTATCTATCACTGGCTCACAGTTAGGAGGAGATGGTGAGAAGCCAGAAGACACTGGGCCAAGATAAAATCAAATTTTGGACAGGATGGTGTACCCTCGGTACCTAAGAAAAATGCTAGTCAACAAAAGACATTGCCTATAGATTTTGAGGGAATTTTTCAATAAATAATTGATGATAATTATTTTCCCACATTCTTTGAAGTTCCCCCTTCACCATGAGATACTTCTATTTCTATTCAATCAACTAAAAAAACTATTTTTGTTCAATCAACTAATTTTTTTTTTTGTAAGTGTTGTAAGTAGAGACACTAGATTAGTGCCAGTGGCATCTTCCCCAGCATGGTTAAAGAAAGCAGTTGAGAAGAAAAGAAAGAATATTCTCGCAATGAAAATTGAAGTAGATACAATTTCCATGCTGTTGCAGGGTCACCAAAAGCCCAAAAAGGCTAAGAGGATGTCACAAATTCTCATTGATTCCACTACTGGGCATCAACTGTTGGAGATTGCTAATCCACAAAAGGACCTAAATGAAAATGAGATAACAAAAGCTAATTACAAGGTTATTCATGTCGATATGGGGCCATCTACTTTAGAGGGAAATGTATATCATGCCGATTACTCTGTTAATGCATTGATCAAAAGAGCAAAAAAACTGAAAAAGGAGAACCTTCAATTGCAATCTCATAATCTTTCTTTAAGAAATTTTATTTCATCAATTGTGATTCTGACCACTGAGGAAGCCTCAAGCTCAAATGTTCAAGGTATTGATTATGACACTATTCAATGGGTTAGGAAAAATTTATGTTATGCTAAAGCTTCTAGCGAATGGATAGAAGGGCTTTATCAGGATGGCGTTTTCCACATTACTAAATTTAGTAAATTCTTTGTTAACGTGTCTAATAAAAGAAAGGAACTGGTAGGTGAGCTCCAGTAGATCAGGAGAGAACACAGTAGCACATTTTTTCTTTAAAAAGAAATTGAAGAATTAGTCTCCATGGAGCACTCTTTGTTAATAAGAGAAAAATTGGTGGATGACCCTAAAGAAATTGATCCTACTTGGTATGATTCATTGGAGTGGAAATTGAGTATATGAAGATTATATGAAGGAAATCAATAAAGTGTTAGAAAAATACTTTGACATATTGGTGCAGATCAAATCAAACTTCAATGCTCTTGAAGTGGACCTCATGAATGGGTTCGATGAAAATATATTGGATCTTGCAGACATATTGAGGGAATTTAAAGAGGTGTATCATAGAGAAGTAGTTGATCCTAAGACAACCGCTGCAAACTCCTTTAGAAAATTGAGTAAGTTACAAACCTATATGAGTGCATATAAGTCAAAAAGTGAGAACATCTATGAAATGCTAGCCGAGTCGGACTGTGTACTTTCAAGATGGAGGAAAAGGCTGCAAATCACCATGACTCTAGGAAGCAAAAACATCACCGCAATTGTCTCCAAGTACTGAGAATACATGAAAAGAGTAAAGGCACAATAGGCATTATTGAAGGAGCAGCAGGTGGAAATAATTGAAAGCGAAGGAGTCAGTGCTGGGAGTGGGACCATTTTTTAGTTTTTAATTTTTATGTTATGTTCTTTAATTTGGATCTCTTGATACTTTGAAGACTTTATTTTAATTTTTAAAATGGTTGTCTTCAAGAAACCGTTATCAAGACAAAAAAAACTCTGTTATTTCAATATAGAAAGAAAATGGTGAAGCTCATGCATACATAATATTTGAGTTATGGTGTGTGGATTTATTATGCTTTTCCTGAGTAGTTTGCCAGTGGATTGTCTATTATTGGAATGATAGATTTTTGGTTAGTTTCATTGCTGTGGAATGTTTATCTGTGAATAAAGATTTAATGGTGATGGTTGTGTAAGGATTTCTCAGTATAATTTATGTGATTTGGTAGTTTAAGCTTTTATTGTTTAAGTTTTGTGGATGCCTTTATAAGTTATTTATGTTGAATTGTTAGCTTATAAGTTATGGATGTTGAATTGTTAGCTTCTATTCAAGGAATGGATTAATATTCCTTTCGGTTATTTATCAAAGATTGTGTGAATGGAAATGCAATAGGAATTTATAAGTAGTGTGATAAGTGTTGTTCTTTAAAAATGATGTAGAATCACATATCAAATTCAATACCATGGAATACAATATAAAATATAAAATATCACAATTTCATGGAATACAATATAAAATATCATCAACTATAGTTTGGAATATAATTCATAAAGTGCAATATAAAATAAAATATCATGAAGTGCAATGATTCACAATTTCATTGAACATCCACTAAATATAAAATATCATCAACTACAATATGGAACAATAGAAACCGATCCATGAAGTATAGTATAAATACCTAAAAGATGCTAATTATCTTCCATTTCCCAAATGGAGTTAGGGTCCTCAAACTGACGTTCATCTTGATATAAAGTAAAAGAGTCATCTTGAATTTGATTCTGAGTCTGCTCTTCATTTTCTTCGGTCTGTGTCTCAAATTCAACATTCATTGTGTGATTTGTGTTAATGTCATCTATTCCAGTCCCACTGCCACTGCCACTGCCACCAATACTAGCATTTGGAATTGGAGTGTTGCACAACCCATTCCTTCTTTCACATGTGGACCTCGAAATTGTCAATGCCCTTTCAAAAGGAAAATTGAAGACATTATACACAATTCCTTTCAACCTCAAGCAATTTTCCAAATTCTTGTCTAGTTTGTTTCTTAACTTTGATTTCAAAAACCCAATGTATTGGAAACTCTCTCATCATCCACTGACCCCAATATCATTATTTGACATAAATCAACAAGTTTGAAATATTCTGATATTGAATCACGCAGTATTTCACTCCGACCTTAGTTTTTCCAAACCTTTTTTATTGATCCCAGTTCAAAGGCCTTCTCCGTGCCCATGGATTTATACTAGTCCCTCATAGCTGTTGCAAAATCCTAGATTGTTTTCTAAGCTTAGATTCATTTAAAATTCCTTCTATTTTCTGGTCATTGTATGTTACACTTTTTGAAAATTGTTCGATCAAGATTTTTACCTGATCATGAAAATATTTTGGGTTATCTTAGTTTTCCCAAAATTGAGGATACACAATACCCATGGCTTCAAGTATTTCATGTCGAGGGAATCTTTCAAAAATATCTGAGGAAAAATATTTTGCAATTTCCTTCAAATTATCACTAACAGATTTAACAATGTTGTTAAAATATTCCTCATTAAGAGCTACTTCTCTGCTAGAGAGCCTGGCTGTCTTACAATGGTACATTGGTATCTCATATCCACGTACATAGATACATAAGTGCCTACTTGCATTAAACTATAAATAATTATTAGGATCATTCAAATCAATAATTTTCCACCACATGAAATAATTTGGGCCTTCTTGTGTTAGATCTAGAAATAGATGATCAAGGGCCAAGCATGTATGTTTACGTAGATTAGAATATTCATTAATATACATAGTTATGTCTTGGGCTTTCTTCACAAGATTGTTCATTACATCCAGCATGGGGAGAAGACTAGCTAAATTCAAGAGTGTCTCTATATCTCTTAACCTATGTAAGAGGTTAGGAGCTTTGTCTACTGTGTTGTGATGCTCATACATCACTCCAATCAAGGATTGATATTCTGAAAGAACTCATTACACTGGTCCATGCAGGGAGATCCATTTGGTATCGACATCCTTGAGAAGCTTGTTTCCTAGTGTTATTCCCTCAAAAAAAATTTGAAATTTTGCAAAAAATTTGGGACTTCGGCAGAAGTATGCGTGAATCTCGTAGACTAGATTTTCAACTTTTGATACTATAGGAAACTTGCTCACAATTTTGAATGCAAAATTCCTTCTATGGGCCATGCAGTGAATGCCAAGCATGTATGGTGCACAAGTAGTTTGTAACTTTGTGCAAACATAGGTCCTTTGACCTTGCATCACTGTAACTCCATCAGCTTCTACACACACCAAATTTTTGGCAATTGTTTACTCATCCATACCTGCAATTTCATTCAAAGATTTGTTGACTAGTTCAAAAAGATTTTGCGATGTTGAATTGTCCTTCATTTTATGAACACAAAGAAGATGAGCTTGGTGAACATGTCATTCTATAGTATACAAATGCATACAAACCCAAGAAGTATTGTCTACCGCAGTAACTTCATCTAAAGATAATGCAATGAAATTTGACTCTTTTACTTTCTCCTTTAAATCTTCCTTTTCAACTACAGCAAGATAGTTTTCCCATTCCCATCTAGCATTTACTGACCAATGTGAGAAGGGATAGCGAGGAACACCCAAATAAGATAATAAACCAAAATATTCTAGGTAGTTTTTCATAGGACGCACTTTGGACAAAATATGAAAACAACACTCATCTGAACAATTTTTGACATATTTGTTGCTTCCATTGGTTTTCCAAATTGAGCCTCAAGTGTACCTTTACATGCAACAAGCTTCAATATTATTTGGTCATTCTCTTCATAATCCACAACATACCTAACTTGAAGACATTCTTCCTTTGATTTCCATTGTACGACTAATTATTCCTTTCCGTTTATGATTTTTTTTTCATAAACTTTACCAATATACTTTTCTATAGTGTCAATCTTTAGTTGCAACATTTCCAACTACAAATTGTACATTTGGCTAATGTTGCATTTTCAATATCGTTTGCTTTCCCAATCCCCACTAGTACAATGAATGGGTATTTTGACAACCAACCAAGTTGAAAATTCCTTGTCATTTCCCACTCGTGCCCCATTTTTTATTTCTTCTCCTTTTCTTGCTACCAACATCATCCTCATCCAAGTCAATTATCTCATTCTAGCTAACTAGGGTATCCCTTGGAATATCTTTTGCAGTATTTCCATCCTCATTTGATACATTTTGATTTAACTCAATGACAATCTCAACTTGACCTTTTGGTGGCGGTGAGGTATTGTGAATGCCTTCTTCATTAATATTTGGTGGAAGAGTTGATGATGTAGCTCCATCTTGATCTAATGGATTAGAAGCTTTAGAAATTTCAAAGTAAGACTGTATGGTACCTCTATTTCTAATTTTTGGGTATTTTGATGGCCTCCTAGTCTCTTCACTACCTTGAGGAGCGGCAAGGGCCTCACCCTTACTGCTTGACATATTGATATCTCACTTTGAATAAAGACTAGAAAAAAATGTCTTCTTGTTTAAGGACAGAGAATATAGACCCCATTCCCTACTCAATATCATCTTTAACTTTAAGACTGAAGCAAGAATGGAAAAGAGATCAAGAAAACTTATTATTATAACTAATAACACTATGAAGAAATGATCACTCACCTTTAAGTCTACATTTTCGGCTTTCGCTGACTTCCAAATCGTGAAGTAGAACCTCAAAACTGAACAAAATGTGTAAGAATGAATGATAGTTTTGATTGTATTTATATCAATCCATATTTGGAAAATTCCACAGGATTTTTAAATGGTATATTAAAAATTTGGCGAATCCCGTGTGCTTATACAATGATACGTTGTAATTTTCAAGGCGAAATGTGTCCTCAAATGTAATTATTTTTTAATTTTATTGGCGAAATAGGTCCTCATAAGCAACTATTTATAAATTTTAATTGGTGAAATGGGTCTTCACAAGCAACTATTTGTAAATTTTAATTGGTGAAATGGGTCCTGATACAATGTTGCTTTAATACTATTGGCGAATATGTAGGTGTTTTATTACATGCTTCTGGGATTCCAGGCGAAAATATTAGTAGGTCCATTTGAAACACATAGTTTGTTATGGTGAATTTGTTGCTTAATAATGCCTCATAAAAAAAACTCATTGGTGAATGGACATGCATTGGACCTATAGTTCATAAAATTAGGGCTATTTGGACACCTTGATGCTTTGCACAAATTAGATGATTTCTAGAATTCGCCAATTGGTGAAGATTTTCCACTAAAGTTTTCCCTGGTTGGAAGGTGTCATGCATTGTTTTGAAGTGATATAGTAGTATGCAAGGTCTAATTTTTAGTATTTTTTTAGTATTTGATGAATCCTATGCCTAATGGATTGTGTAAGGAAGCTGGCCACCATAATTAGCAAGCAAAAATTCATTAGAGGTCGCGAAAGGTGTTGTCACTTTTGTTTTAGAGGAAATTTTATTGAGAATATTGTTAAAATTATAAAGTGTTTTGAAAGAAAGGGTAGAAATTTTGTAGTAAAAACAAAAAAAAGACATGAAAAACACAAAAGATGAAAATTTGACCGTGTCTTTGGGCACCAAGTTTGGGCAGTAGTTTTTCATAGCCCATGTATGAGGAGAGTTTAGGGTTTTATTTTGTTGTTTGGTCCATGAAATTTCTCCACAGTTGCAAGTTTTCTTACAAATTTTGAGGGCTAATACCCCACGTTTCAAGGAAAAACAAGGATCACATGGCATGTTGCAGAATGAGAAGGAATATTTGGTGTGATATATGGATTTTTCCAAGGGTTCATCCAAATCCTTCTAAGCTCCAGGCCTTGCATGTATTCCCATCATGAGAGGTACACCTTGAAACATACTCCATGTTGTCAAACATTTAGGACCATGTTTTAATATGTTCAAGGAAGCAAACTCCTTTCATGATAAATTTTTGCTTTAGATGTTCTGAAAATGTTAAACAACTTCATAACTGAAGATAAGGTAATAGAATCATGAGACAAAAAAGGTAAAAAGGGTAGTGTCAATAATTGAAAAGAAGCCTTTATATTAAAACCCTAGGGACTACTATAATAGTTTACTGCCATAGTGAGATGTGTGAAATCATAGACAAACATATGCATAAACCCCATGTAGTAGTTATCTATAGCAAATGATGTCATGGTGGAAGATAGATGGGTTACAATGTAAGGAAAAGGCTATATACACTTGTAGTTGGCGGTTCACTTGCAACAACATGGTAGTTTCATATCTCTATCATAGTTCATAAATAGATTTTTGGCAGTAGTATGAATTTCTACACTACATGGTAAGACACCATAAAATCTTATCTTGATCAGCTGGAAATGTTAGAGTTGACCAAAAGCAGATATATCAAGAATAATACTTAGCCCTATCAAGATTCCAAAAAAGAAAATCCATAGTTTGAAATAGTTTAAGGTGGCAGAGGATAGTGAGGAATGCTAAAATATTTAACTAAAAGCTATATCCCATAAGGTAAACATGTGGAGACTTGAAAAACTAAAGGGTTGATAATGGGCAGTGAGACTATATATCTATAGTATGCAAAAGGGACAAATGAAGTGACATTATGAGCACAATAAGAAGATCAAACATACTAGATTCATTTGCATACCTTTATCATTGTCATTGTGTAGCATAGAGAGAATGATGTGGTAGAGGTAGTAGGGATAAGGTCTAGTGCTCATGTGAAGCCTCATGGTAACATCACAGTCATAAGGACAAGGTGTCTTGGCAGTGAATCACAAGCTTATGTCACTACTAGTCCAAGCAATTTGGAGACATAAATAGAGTTTCCTTTATCAACACTGCAAGGGAAAGCATGTTAAGATGGAAATTCAATACTTCATGTCCCAAAAGCTGAGAGAGCCTCAACAAGTTCATGTTTCTCAAGAACCTTTGTTAGAATTTTCAAATTATGTTCAGGCCCTTACTATCAAATTTACCAGTTACATCTTTCTATGCCTAGAGAGCAAATCCTATGCTATATCAAGGAAATATTGACAATGCATATGTGTCTATTAAGTGCTTCTTTAAGGGTTGTTTCTTCTTGTCCATGAAAATGATGAGCTTATTATTTATGAAAGTGATCTTGAATTTTTTTGAAAGTTTTCAAAAAACTAACATGTTATTGATAGTTAAAAGAAAGCATGAGTGGGCTTTCTCACATGACAGTGATTCTCAGACTTGATGTGATACTGTGAATATAGTGAAGAATCATGAACAAAAGGGTAGTTGAAAATGTAAAGGACAACCTTTGACAGTGGAAGGAAGTCAAGAGGAATTTTGTGAAGGAAGGAGAATGAGATAATACAAAATTGAGACACTAGTGATAGTCCTCATAAGGGTAGGTCTATTACTAAAGTAGGGAGACTAATATTAGAGAGGTATGAGTTAATGAATAATGACATGGTATCCATAACAGATCACCAAGTAATGAAAGAAAATTTATTTGATAGTTGAGATTCTTAATGTATAGTCAAATGACCCTAATGAGATGATCCTTGTCTAGAGAAAAGATAAGTGAGAGTTTTGTAAGTGTACAATAAATGTCACATTCAACATAATGAAGATATTCAAGTGGACTATGAAGTGACTTTAAAATGTAGTCACCATGAAGATTCAAACTTCAAAAAATGAAAAAGGTAGAGGAAAGGAAGTCCCTATTCCTTTTAAGCACTAAGACCATGGAAGAGGCAACCATATCATCGATGAAGGAGGTTGTAGTTATACATGTAGGAGAATAAAATAAAGGGGAGGCTGGTACAAAGGGCTAGAAGGAATATACCAAGTCTGTGAAGAATAAGGGTCATATTTGAGTGTCAAGGGTATGAAATGTAATGTAGACCCATCAAGAAGCTTTGCTATGACAGACCTAATCACATGAAGAATACATGATAATGTCTATGATGCCTATGTGTTGGATGAAATGATGCAAAAGATGGTGGATTTTTCCATTTATAGAATAGAGCAAATGACATGGCAATGTTGTAAGGAAAAGGAAATTGTCATAAGTTGGTTATAATGCAGATTGCAAATCCTATAAGAGATAGAAAAAATGTTGGTATGAACATCATGGTAGAGTATCAATCAAGTAGCATGTCACTCCACTTGTTTGTCATGAACAGTGTACGGTCTGTGATGCTGTTGGGGATAGCAACCAAGCAATGTGTAGACATACACCCTGTAACAATATATGGAGAGACTACAAAGAGGGAACATGATGATTGCCTTAAGAAGCATGCATGAATAAAGTATAGGGGTAGTCCATCCATAGCAAGGATAAATACAAATTCAATGATAGTGTTTGGTGGCTGAAATCAAGCTATAGGTCTTTCATGACAGTTGCATGGAAAAGTTAAGGTTTCAAAGCTACCGTGACAAAGGTATATATGGAAAAGAAGTTAGAATTGGATGCTTTGCTAAAATCATGTGTGTAATGAAGGTGAGTTTAGTATTAGGGTAGGTTTTAATTAGAGGGGTAAAGAGTTCTTGTAAGGGTTTTGAACTTCTGAGATCTTAAGGAAGCACTGTATGAAAAAGCCATTGAATGAGATTCTATGACAATTGTGAGGTAAAGTGTGGCATAATTCATGAATGATAGTCCATAAGTCACTATAATAGTCAATAGGGTCATAATGTGTGGAAGATAGTCATCTTTGTGTTTTATCTTGAAAGACACTTTCAAATGACAAAGGCACCATCAAGTAAGTATAGAAGAAAATAATCCAGTTAGTTATAGAAAGAATATGATAGTCTTAATTAAGCAAAATAAGTGTGACAAGGATTTGAATTAAGAAAAAAATAGTTATGTTAACCATGAAGTATGGTCATAGTGAAGTAAAGGAGGTTTGCATCTAGTAGAATAGTGGAGAAGGGAGCATAAAGACATCAGACAAGTGGCAAATAACCCCTGAAAATTCTCCTACGCCTTCCTAAAGATTTTGACCTTTTTAGCCCTTTTGCACATGTTTAAAAAGATTTAAGTATGGAGATGGCAGTAGTTATAAGATTGATTAACTGATTGAATATCAGTTACAATCATTTAAGAGAATGTTTATGAGCAGTTGGAGAGCATCTTGGATGATTGGTGAGCTATCCAACAGGTTGAGAGGATAAAGGGAGGTAGTTTGAATAGGAATGGACAATTGTAAGTAGCTAGAGAGGTTGAGAGAAGATTCAAGAGATTTTCTAGTAGTCAAGCAAAGATAAGACCTTTTTCCAACGACCAAGATAAAGTCAAAAATTCAGCAACAATCATGAAGGAGTCATTTAATAGTCTTTTATTCTATCCTACTTTGTCTCCAACGTAGGATAGCCAAAAAGGAAACTACGATCAATTTGTTAGTTAGTTCTTGCATTATTTTGAAGCAACCTTGTAACTTGAATAGTTCTTTGTGCCAAAATTTTGTATTGTAACTCAAAAATTAGTCTTTGAGGCTGAAGAACAAGTGCTATTTTCATATTTTTCAAGAGAAAATCAGTCATTTTTAGACTTGTCTTGTTGTAAAGAAACACCTTCTATCAATAAAGTTGAGCATTTTTAGCCTTCAATAATTTTGTTTCCATTATGTATGTGAGGTAATTGATGTCATTTTTGTGATTTTCATATGCAAATAATTGAATGAATATCTTATTTCCATCATTTTTCAAGAAAAAAGGGTATATTTTGAAGGTCATTGCTTGTGTCACTATTTAAACAAAGGTTAGTTGCGAGGAATACTTCTCTTCTAAAATCTACAAAAAATATAGACCTTTCCATGAAATACTGATACATAGGTATGCCAAACATTGATGTTGTGCACAAACAAGCAAATCGTTGATTAAGTTGTGTGTTAAAAAAATAGTTCAAATATGAGAAAAAACCCTTTTTGGTGTATCACCTCAGTAGGAGCTTAGGTTTCACTTTCAAACTCTTTCCTTCTATCCTTTGCTTAGTAAAGCAATAGCTAGTTTCATTTTAGGTGAAGTATCAAGGGAACCAACCCTCTCTAGAGGTTCCTTTTCATCATAGGTGACCCACACACCTAGAAAAATCCCATGTTTCACTAGTAGGCTGAGTTTTGCAACTTAGTAAGGGTGCACTATTTGGTGATAATAGTAAGAAAAATGAAAATTTTCACTTGAAGGAGAAATGAGCACCACACTTGCTCTTGACCCATAATTGGAACAAATTCCATCAAATTCTATTGTCCAAAGTTCTGACAATGAGACCAGACCAATAGTGTTAGTATCTTTATCATCATCAGAGAAAAACATGTAGTTCCCAAATTTAGACTCCTCAAACAAGATTTGTGATTTGGGGTCTTTTGAATTTAACACTATAATTTTGGCCTTAGGTTAATGTTCTAGGAACACCTTCTTGCTTCCAATAGGGATCATAGAATAAGACCAATCCAACTGAATTTCTCCTCTCAAATCTTTACAAAAACTTCTACTTAGGAGCATACCATAGATAGCATGAATGTTAGCCACCATAATTGTGAGTTTGAGTCTCTTATTTGGATGGGCCAGAAGAGAAACTTGAGCATCCTTGATTGGAAAAGTTCAAATATTGGGTCTAAAATACCCTTACTTATCTCCCCTCTAATAAACCTTCAGGAATCCAGAATGAACTTTAAAATGTTTGATATAACCCAGATAAGGCAACCCAAATACAATTTCCGTTCATGTCCCCAATGGAGTTGCCAATTTTTTTTTTGCTAATAGATTGGGCACCTTGAGGTTTCACTCTAATGATATGAATCTTTTCTCGAAATGTGTGACTTCTTCCAACAACTTTGGATAACTACTCCCTTTGAGAAAGCAATCACCCTTTGAATTGAAGAGGTACAACTCCCTCTTATGATATTCAATGAATCATAAAGAACTAATGAAATAAAAATGATGTATGCTTTTAACTAGAAAGAAGTGAGGATGAAACCCAACACCAAAAAAATTCCCAGTATCAGATGCAACAAAGAAATACTACAAGCACTAGCACAAAGACTAGTTCACAAAAGACAATGTAAATATCATGTATCAACCCAATATCAACTGAAAATGAAATCAATTATAGAGATAAATGCATACATGTTTACACAGGAAAAAGAATAAACATATGAGAAAACTTAAACACACAAATCTAGGAGTCTCAGATTATCTCCATAAACCAAACGCACACAAATGACTAATGATTACAAATTGCAGAACTATATTCAAAGTATGTGATATCAGGTCTTTCAAAAACTAATTAGAGAGTTCATTTGGTTCCAAATACAAATATAAATAAATGGATGAGTAACCGCTTCTTTCATCCCTAACTACCTAAAAATGATGATTTTTTCAAAATAAAGATGAAAATTAAGACACCAATTGAAAGGTCATGGCGGTGGCACTTCATTCCCAGATTCTGTTGATGTGGCAAGCCTTTTCCACAAAGCTTGGAAAGCCTTAAAAACATGTAGCAATTCCTTGTGTTGAGGAATAGTAATGTTCCCCTTTCATAACTTCCAAGCCATTTGATTGTCATGAGAAACTTCAATTCGTTGGTCACGTATGTCCCTGGCAATCCAGTTCTTTGAAATATGACTAGGTCTATCCAGCTAAATTTTCTCAAACTCTCGACATCAAAAGATTGGGAGATGAAGATGCCATCAATTATCTTCTTAAAGTTTTCCCTTAAAACTAACATATTCATTACAACCTCCCTCCCAATTAGGTTGCAAACCAAGTGCAACAAGATTCTTAGGAACTTCTAAGCTTGCATTGCTTTCAGTCAACATCTTGTTAAGTTGTTGTAAACCCAATTTATCAACCTGGAGTTTCCATTCCACACTTTTGTTCCAAATCATGCAACAACCATCAACATCATTGGGAAGGATTTTCTCATTGGCCAGTCTCTCCATTCCCATTCTAAACATTTCTTTAATTTCATTTAAGTATGTGGTCTATAATGCTTCTTCTTTCTCAGCAGTAGTAATATCTTTTTCCATTCCATTTTTCAAAAGATATGCTTTCTGATGAATCCTCAACAATTCCAAGATGATCTGATTCCCTTTGTTTACTATGTCATTGCTCCATTCTTCTATTAATTTTCCAAACACTTTGGAAATTTGCATTTTGCTTACTGCCTCCTTTCCCATCACTGATATTGGATCAAAGGAAGATTCAACTTGAGAGATTAGTTGGGGAGTGAAATAAAAGACTAACTTCAAGCATTCAGTTAGAACCTTAACCTGATTTTTCTATTCATATTTTATCTTCTTGTCCTTGTTAGTTTTCTCAACTAACCTTGTTGCTGACACTTGGAAATTATGCACATCTCCATCTCTTGTGGAAGGTCCCAAGTTTATCTCGACAACATCAAAATCACTTGCAGTTGCTTGGGTGACCTCTTTTTGTGCAGTGGGGTGGGAAACTTACAGACACAAATACCTTGTACTATCATCTTCCATCAATTTGAAGGTAGTGTTCAATCCCTTGGACTTAGGAGTCATTTGGAGCAACTGACCCACCATATCTTGTTTTGGGAGGTCTAATTGTATTATTTTTCTTTTCTTTGATAATGTATTCTCCAACCAAATTGGGGTTGAAGGAATAGTAGCAACCTTGTAACTAGAAGAATCAAACAAGTTTCTCTTTATTGGAGGGGTTACAATTTGCACATCCTTTGGAAATGAAGGTGGAGTGGGCCCAACTCTCAAAGGATCATTCACTTATTTGACAAGAGATGATCTGCAAGGTGAGGAAGAGGCACTGATGAAAATATTACCTAATTCTTCTCCTCCCTCAACAACTTCTTTATCTTTACCCAATTGAGGCAGATCAGGAATATCTTCTCCACAAGTCTATTTGAACAAATTCCTCGCAGGAGGCTCATCATCACCATCATCTTGATATCCTAATGACATCTAGTGTGAAGTTGACCTTGAAGTCCTTTAGATTATAGGGGGTTGGTTACTGTTGATGTGTTTTTTATGCACCTCTCAACACAGGCAGTGCATAGATGCACTACCTCTCTTGAAAGACAATCTTCCACAATCAGATTGCAGAACACTATCCCAAGGTCTCTAATGTCAGGTCTTGACCGTGCTTGGAATATCTCAATTGGTTGATGTGATTTGCTGGAATCACAAGGCAGTCTTACAGATGGATTACAAAGTGGGGAAGTTGGATCTTGAAATGGAGTTCTTAGGATGGGAGAGTTGTTATGCATTTGTTGTAGGTTCAAACAGCAGTCTTGAATTCCATTTTGTCATTGGATTTAGCTTTACAATGTGCAATGAAACTTAGCATAGGTTACTCATTAAGTAAAATGAAAAAGGGCAGGGAAGAGAGGAGGTTCCTAGATCTGCAACTAATTATGAACAGTGATGATGGAGTTCCTGCAATGGACAACTTCTTGGAAACAATATTCCACTTAACCAGAGATCTCACAGTCTCATGGAATTTGTGCTATCTTCTAAGGTCTACAAATGTTTCATCTTTCATTCACCATGTACATGCATGAAGAAAGATAAAAAATTTGGAGCAGCTTTGAATTCAAGCCCAGACTAACTTTACACAGCTATCTACCATTAGAAAACAACAAAAAGTATGGACTAAGAAGTCATCTACACAGTAGGAATTTTCATGATCATAGGACAACATTCCTAAAATCTACCAAAGCAAGAAAAAAGTTAACTAGAACAGCAATAAAACCTAAGCTAAACATCTAACAATGGAGATTGAATCAAGCAACATGTGAGAAACTCAAGAAATGCACCAAGTCAATGTATTTTCCTTATAAATTTCTATAGCATGTCTTTACAACAAATCAACTCCCTTTGCAAATGAAAGGAGAGCCCTATTTATAGTGACCAAAAAGTCAAATGAATGACCAAGATTAATTCTCATTGTGTGGCCAAGATTCATTACAAAATAGGGTTTCACCTACCCCTAATATATCACAATTTAAAATTACATTTCATCATTTTCCCTATTTTGTCCTCTAGTGACGACACTGTAGCATTTTTGTCCTTTGCTGATTGTTGTTTTACTGTAGCTACTCTTTAGGGAGCTCTTTATCATCAATAGGGCTATCCTCCTGCTTCTTGGATGCTGCATATTCTATGAACTTGAGGATGACCACCTGGAGCTTGTCCACTTCAATAATCTCATACCTTAGCACTTGGTAGCTCCACTCCTTCGTGTTATATCCTCTAGCCTTTTCCAATCCTCATCGTATTTTATACCTTGATCTCTGAATAGCTCTGATTGGTTGAATGCACAAGCAACAAAACTCATAAATTCCATTGTTATTTCATTAGATATCTTGTCCATTTTCTTCTAGAAGTAGGGATTCACCTTTTCTGGATCCATCTGTACTACAGGCATATCATATTCAGTCATCATCTTGAGATAACGAGCACATTTTTCCCTGATTTCCTTTATCCATTCTATATCCAGATCCACCTTGCTCATTATTTTCTCCAACCTTTCCTTCCTATTGCCAAAGTCCCACCGCTATACATCCATCAACTAGTGATTGACTTTCTTAAACACAAGCTCCTCTTCCCACGTGGCTTCTGGAAATTGAAGGATAGCATCGATCTTTGGAAAGGTGGAGTCATATGCCATAGGGAAGTCAGTGCATAGCCTCTTGGTGCCCTCCAAGGATTATTGCAGGTCCAAGAACTTGTTGGATGTCCGAACATCCCGACCAATTCCCATGTTTCCAACATATAAGACTTGTCGAAACTAGTCTTCCGTAGTCCTCTCTAAGTTTTTTCTTCTCTCCATCTTATCGATTTGCCTCTTTGGACAACAATTGGGGTGCAATTGTGGACGTGGTAGGCAGGTCCTCCATCAATGACCACTGCTGCATGTAATCTGTTAAAGTAGCCACCTGTGCTTTAAGCTCATCTTTTGAAATCTTGTCCTGCCTTATCAAGTGTACCACTGTGGCCACTAACTCCTCAAGATGCCCCGCCTTCTGTTCTCTGGTGGCGGTTCCTAGATCCATGGTGGAGATGCTATAAGTTATTCCTTCCTGACCTACCATAGGTGTGGCTACTTGCATAGTTCGAGACCCAGAAGCATCCATCATTACCTTGGATCATATCTTAAGCTTCTTTTCCTTCTTCATTGTAATCTGAGCTCGAGCTAAGATGGCTTCTAGTTTTGTCGTTGGGTCCTTTAGTATAGGAGTTCTTCTCTCAAGCTGTTTCTCTAACCACCTTGGCATGGCAGACTTTCCCTTAGGTGATCCATGATCACCCTCACCTCTCTCGAACAAAGCCTCCGTTTCTTTATCTTCTGAGATCCTCCCTCCCCTTTTGGTTGCTTCCCCCTCTTCTTTGTCAGAGTCTTGGATGAACACGAAGCACTTGATAGGAAGCCTGGTAGACAGTTGCTGCACGAGACTCTCTTTTCTTGCTGTCTCTTCTTCTTTCTTTTCCTTAGCATGCTCAACTTCGTGCACAGGTTCCTTGGATTGCTCGACTTCGAGGCTTTTGACAACTTGGGTTCCATTCTTAGGTAAATCTTATCTTGGACTATCTTCTGGTGGCTGTCCTCCTTCTTTAAGGGGTGACCTTTCTGCTCCCGCCTCGGTGTCCTTCAGCTGCTAGGCCAGCTCCTCCTCAAGATCATCATCAAAGGTTTTCACGATGGCCTTACCACTGTCATCCGCCTCATCCCCACTCTCGAAAGAGCTCGTTCCCTCCTCATAAGCCACCCTATCAATGGTTCGGTGTTCGTACTCCGGGTGTTCGTGGTATTCATCGGTTTCCTCCTCAAAGGGCTTCGAGGCTTCCCGCTCTCATTCCTCCCACTCCTTAGAGATCAACATGGTGGCTTCCATAGTCAGTGGCCCTATTGGCGGTTGTGAAGGCTAAGTAGTAGCGAGGACTTGTGCAAGGGCTGCTTGAAGAGTGGGATCCATTAGGATCTAGGAGAGCTCAGGGGGAAGATTCTGCATATGTCTCGAGAGAGCCTTAGGCATGGTGGAAGTGGGAATAGGTGTTGTTACCATTTCCATAGGGAGCGATGTGGTTGGTTACATGGCAGTAGAGGAAGGGCGAGTAGTTATGGAAGAAGAAGAGTTGACAACTATTACAGACTCGGCCGGAGGCGAAGGGGAAAGATGGACAAAAATGTCCACTATCAATGGGGATGTAGTGATCATAGCTAGGGAGGTAGGTGGTGCAACGACAGGGGCAGTGAGAGCCAAGAGGGGTTCCAATTGATCGATACTCTTTGCTTTCTCCTCTTGGGTTGAGGGTTGTTCTGCGGTGCTCCCCATTCGTTTGAGCCTTTTGGAGGGTGAGCCCCCTGCTTCTTTCCTTGCATAGACCTTGGGGTCGGGAGACCGTTTTGTTTTTGTCTCCTTTCTCTTCTTGGATCTGGTGACCGGAGGAGACTTGGAGGTCCCACCGGTTGAAGTGGTGGCAGCAGCATCCTCTGTGGCACTTGGCTCACTTTTGAGCCCTTCATAAGTCAAGATTATTTCTTGCTATTTCAATTGGGCTACTTGCCCATCAACCCACTCCTTAGTATGAGCCAAGATTGGCTTGGTTATAATGTCAAGGTCATCGACCTCCTGCTCGTCCCAGTCAATTGTTGGTATCGGCAAATTGGCAACCGCAGGGTACTTGGTATCCATTAAGGTGCTCTCATCCTCTTGAACTTGATTTGGGATGGGAAAGGGCTGCACCTTTCTTATGAAATACGCTGTCATCCACATGTAGTGCCTTGCACGTAGCTCTTTGTCATCATGGAAATCTCCCCAAAAGTCTTCAATGTGGTGGAGATGAGTGAACCCCGACCCTAGCACCTTTCTTATGTGGCCATATGGGTCTATCTGTGGGCGAGCGGTGTGTAGGTGAAGATGGTAATCTTTTAGTTTTTTTTTAGAGTTATCAGCACACTGGGAAGTTTGTAGTCGGTACATACCCTGGCTGAGAGTCATGGGATAAGAGATCCCCGCTATGTGCTTATTGCTGAAGATTTCCTGTATGTGTTGGAGCTACCGAGAAAGCTCCAGTAGGATGATTCGGTCGTTGGGGTATCGAGGCAACCTGTTTGGTCTTTCAGTGAAGCCCTAGGCACAGATGTATGTGAACTTCGGGTATTGAATGAAGAGGAAGGCATACTGCTTCAAAAATTCCCTGGCACTGTGGGAAATCCTCTCTCAAAGTCCCTGGCAATCACTTTGATAACATGGCTGATGAAGGTGTCATTCACTTTGTAGTATTCCCTTTTGAAGTTTTGGTACTAGAGCTACGGGTACCTATCATAGGCCTTGAGTCTTCGCCCCTACTCCTGATCGGGTGCTACAAACAACCCATTGTACTGCCTCCGATCCGCCAAGGAATAGACGAGATAGGAAGTCATATAGAACTTGAATCTCTTCTTTATATTGACAAACTGCTCATGGAAGCAGTTGCTTATGATTCCTCCCCAGTAAAATGAAGTCTTTGTGGTAACGTCCTCATTCCCTCGAATAATTTTCTCAATGAAGTACATCATCCATTCCTGGAAGAAGGCTACCATAGGAAGACCCATAACCCTACTTAACATCGTGACCAAGTCATGGTAATCTTCGTGAAAGTCACTGCGGAAGAGTTCATGAGGAACCTTCGCAGCACTGCCCCGCTTTTCTTTAAGCCAATGCTGATTTATTAACCTTTTACATCATGTTGGATTTTCATCCCACACTGCCTGGCATTCTTCTATGGTGGGGACCTCCATCTCTTGAAAAGTGGGGATGTGGAAAATCTTTGTGATCCCTTCAGCTGACATGTTGGCGAGGATGTTGCCCTCTCTATCAATGATTGTCCTTGTGTCGGGTTGATATGCCTCCCGACAAGCCATGACCAACTTGGGGGCCACGAGGGATGGAGGGAATCCAATAGCCTTTGCGATTCCACTTTGCCTTATCAATCTTGCATTCTTGATCGTAGGATTGACCCTGACCCTTTGCGTGAATTCGTCAATGTTGACGTGGCCGATATTGGTATCTGTGATCTCCTTCCAATCTGTGGTAACCTTCGAGTGTAGAGGCTCACCCTGAAATTGGTATTTCATCTGGTCCTTGTCCTCTTTCCCTCGAGGAGCTTTGCCTAACTTCTTTCCCTTGTCCTTTTTGACGGCTACCTCCGAAGGTCCCGCACCTAATTCCATATATTCTGCAAGCAAAAAAATCGTAGTAAGTGTAATTGACCATGAAAACATTCATGTTAGTTGAAATTCAAAAGATGAAATCCATTTCAAATAATCTATCAAGCATAACATGATACTTTATCTCTCGATGTCATCGGTCTTTTAATTGAGGGCATTTGGACAGTTTAGGCCTGGAGGGTCGGACTTCCCCGACAGGAATGTCGTTTCGGAAAGGCAAATAGGGCGGAGGGCTCCCGTTGATTATCCCTGATCAAATTTGATAATTTTAAAGGTTCACAATGAAGAAGACCAAGATTAAGCACATGGGTCGAGATCAAATTTTGAATTGGGCTCATTTGGATTAGTTTAGGGGCATCCGGAGGTACAAGGTTGAAAAGCTCTCAGGAGATGGATATTTGGGAACGACAGATTAGAAACGAAATTCCAGAGACGGAACTCCGGGGTCCAGGGTCCGGCGGGTTGCAGGGCAGTCAGGAGATTGTAATTTTACTTGAGTGCCCGTGTCTGAGGCACCAGGAAGCCGTTCATCCCTCGCCACCTGGAACTGCTTTTGTTGGGTGGAAGTTCAGAGGGGGTGGCCCAGCGGTCGGGGCTCGACATGAGTGTCGGCGGTCATAGGGGAAGGCAAGTCAGCGTAAGGTCTCCACAGCAGGGTGGGATCTTGGCAAGAGATGAATGTCTCGCCGACAGTCGAGAGCAAGACCAAACCCGACACGAGGGTCTGCCGTTCGATTTCATTTTCAGTCCTGTGGCGGTCAGAAGGGTGGAGCCCGGAGCTCAGAGGGGCTAGCGAGATTTTCCCCTCGAAACGACAAATGAGGGAAGGAATCTCAGATGGCGGAGCCCGTCATGGCCTAGGGTGTTCATTTGGTCAAGTTGGATCCCAGCGGCAAACGGGAGTCCGGAGTCCTGGGGGCCAGATGGACGTCGGGTCGTCGCCAAGAGGAACATAATGTCACCATCAAGTCTTAGCGAATAGGAAGAGTCTCGCCGACAAAGGAATCTTTAGTGTAAGTTTTCCGGGTTGAAGAAAGGTCTTGTTGAACCATTGATGTTTCCCTGACTCGATCCGTGTTTGCCCAAGGATGAGGGGTCGGCATGAGGTCTCGTGAACATGCTATGTCTTTCTGACAAAGAGCCCCATCGATGTAACCTCTTGCTGACCTCGTGAAGTCACCCCAACAGGGGATTTAGGCTCGCTAAGACAAAGAATTTCGTTGTGAAGTCCTGGCGATAGGTGAATGTCTCCCCGACAGACCACTCGACAAGAGCAAGATATGCTTGGTGAAAGGTCTTGCCAAATCGAGGAGGTCTCAGTGAAAGAAAACTCACTAAGATGGAAGAAGACCCGCCATGAGCTTCACCGACAAGGACTGGTTTCACCGACGGAGAACGAGGGGTGGAATCCCAGGTGCAGAGGTCCAGAGTCCCGGGCCTGAGAGACCCAAAGGCTTGTTTTGACATTTCTGCTAAGTCTCCACTGGCAAAGGGAGTGTCTGGGCCTGAGGCTCACGAATGCCCCCGCGAAGAACGGTCGCACGGAGATAAAGCTTTGAATTGGTCATGGAGATGCTCCGTTGGTTTACTCAGTTTTCGAGGACATGGGTTTTGTTCGTCGTGCCATATTTTATCCTTCACATGTTGTCTTGATAATTTTTGTTCATTTTAAACCTTAGGAATCATGAAAGCCATGTTCGGGAGGGTGAACGAAAAACCTACCTCGAACACCCGATGTAGGGAAGTGTGGGATCCACTCACGATCGATGAGGTGATGGTGAGGGCAAGGAGTGTTAAGGTCTCAAAGATGGTGGGATCCTCAAGCAAGTTCTCTGCTCACTCTCTGCAACACTAACCAGTGAAAATGACAGGAATGAACCTTCTATTTATACCCCAATCGCCATTAATGGTCATACTAAATGTAGGTATGGCGAGGCAAGGAAGTTGGTGAATTTGAATTCACCGATGACGGCGGGAGACCTGGGTCCGACGGTCGTTTGATAAGTTCTTGTAGATTCACCAGCGGCAAAGGGGAGGTCAGGACCCAGAAGGTGGAACTCCAGAGTCCCGGGCCTGGAGGGTCGGACAACTGTCAAGATTTCCACAGATTTTAGCAAACGGAGAATGGGGGTTCGGGAGGACGCGAGCCAAGTGCTGTTGGGAACGGCGGGTACAAAAGGGAAACCCGAACGGCTGGGCCTGACAGGGCCCGGCAGGGCCCGGGGCCGTTGGCAGGGGAAAACTACCAGAGAGACTCCGCGAGGCACCATAACTTGACAAAATTAAAAAGGGAAGGAACGGTTAACTTATGGTGAGACTTTGAAGCAACATTGACCATTCGGGACACCAAAAATGGGGCACGCAAAATGAGGCGACGGCAAAAATGACCCGACAAGGTGAAAGAAAAGAGGGTCCCTGTTCAAAACGAGGCATGTGTGTCGAGGGCACAACAAATGGTGACTCCACTGGGGAACACTCCCAAGCATTCCATGGGTAAATATTCATTAAGGACTCATAATCTCTAGTTTCGCAGACCAGGAGTGGCTTCCAAAGGTGAATCTGGGAGAACGAGATTTTTAATTGGGTCGGTCTACGGAACATCTAAAAAGTGTGTGCAGTGAGTTCATTCATTTCCTCAGGATGGTGACCAGGGGCTGCTAATCCAATTGAGCAAGTTACATAAATCGTCTAGCACCAAAAGTAACCCGAACATTGCTTCGCTGCCAGTCAAGCGTCCATAGCCCCGACGGAGTTGTCGTTATAATCCCACGGATATTGCTCTACTACCGATCAGGAGTCCATAGCCCTGGTAGAGTTATCTGCACACCCATACGGTCATTTATTTTTCTTGAATTCCTTTTTCCTTCATTTTGATATTTCTTTCAATGTTCAGTTTGAGATAATTTTCTTGCTCGACCCGGTAAGCACCGAAGCCTACAATGGGTTTGGGACCGCAGTGGTCACTAGAGCAGACTCAAGATTTTTCACTCACTTGGGTGTCATAGAAACCATAGTACAGTCCTTTAGAAATGATTATTATATGTTTTGTGCAAGATCTGAGATGTGCATAAAGAGATCCAGCCAAGGGTCGAGTTCTAAGCAGAGTTTAGACAAGGAAATCATTCCTGGGATTTCTTTAGAGAAGGAGGGTCGAGAGTGAATGTTTAGCCGAGGAACACCAAGGACGGACAACAAAGTAAACCGTTCGTCGAGTAAGCACGACCACCGCTAAGGGGCGGGGAACATCCTTTCAAAACAAAACTGCCGTGAGAGAGAAAACACAAGAGCAACGCAAAATGATAGGACGCAAGCAAACCAGAAAGGGAAATCTACTCTAACATATATACAAATATTTACAAAGAAGAGCTCGAATGAACTCAAACCTGGAAGTAATGCTTCAGATGCTGCCCGTTGACCGGCAATGGGACGCTCTCACCAGTTAAGGTCTTTATGCAGAAGGCATTGTCTCCCAAAATCTCAGCTATTTGAAAGGGGCTAAGCCAAAGCTTGTCAAATTTGTTATGTCCCCCTTTCTTTTCGTGGGTCTTGTCCCAATATAGGACCAGATCGGCAATCCTAAAAGCCTTAATCTCGGCTCGACGGTCGAACCATCTCTTAACCATGCCCTGATGCTTGGCTAAATTTTCTATTGCACGGTCTTAGACTTCCTCTAAATGCAGAAGCTCAGCTAATCAAGCTTCTCTACGATCCCATCCCTCATAAAAGTCATTGATAAACTGAAGAGTAGGAATCTTCAGATGGATAGGAAATATAGGTTCTAGGCCATAAACGAGGTGGAATGGGGAATTGCCAAGGGCAACCTTATGGCAAGTGTGATCAGCCCAAAGGGCGAAACAGAGCTGGGTATGCCAGTCCTTAGGATTCCTATCTAGTAGTTTCTTGATCATGGTAATCAGGTTCTTATTTGTAGATTCGGCAAGGCCATTGCCTTGAGGGTAGTAATTGGATGAAAACTTAAGGGCAATCTTGTAGTCAAATGCCCAACTCACAAATTTCAATGAAGCGAAAGCAGGTCCGTTGTCACACACCAAAGCATAAGGACAACCAAAGTGATTTAAAATAAAACTTTCTAAAAATTTAGTAACTACTTTAGTTGTGCATTGCTTACATACAATTGCTTCTGTCCATCTAGTGCAGTAATCAGTCATAGTAAGAATGTACCTGTGTCCCGTGGATGATGGAGGGCTTACCGGACCGATGAAATCAAGACCCCATTGTGTGAATGGCCTTACCTCCAGCACGGGCTGCAATGAGACAACATCATTCTTTTCTCTGGTGGTAGCGGTTTGGCATGTGTGACATGAGAGAACATGGCAATGGGAATCCTTGAAGATAGTTGGCCAATAATACCCTGCTCTTAATATCTGGTGTGCTATGGAAGAACCAGAACCATGGCTCGTGCCAAATTTGTCATGGAACTCTTTTAAGACTCAGTCTGCTTCCTCCTTACCAAGGCATCTTAAGTAAATGCCTTCATTATTCTTCTTGTAGAGAATGGACCCTTGTAGCATGTAACCATTTCTTTTCAATCTAAGGGCGCACTTTTGGACTCCCTACAAGTGCGGCGGACACTTGTGGTTTAGTAGATAATAAACAAAATTTTTGTACCACTCTCCCGAGGAGACATCCTCAAGCTGGTACTGCTGCACAGTGAGTTCGGGTCCAACCTCTGCTGTTGCTTCAACAATCGTGCAAGTGAGTGCCTGTCCTCTCACCAGCTTCATCGGTTGGATCGTCATATTCTTGGAGCAGGGTGACCCATTTAGCTTTTCATTCACCCAATTCATTTTGCATGAGTAGCACATTTACTGCTAGGTCGGGGACAATGGAAAACACCTTATTGCGCAGGATGTAGTGTCTAAATTTCTTCACCCCTCTGACGAGAGCATATGCCTGCTTTTCAACATTGTGATATCACAATTCAGCATCCTTTAGGGGAGCACTCATGAAGGTGATCGGATGCTCATTTCCTCCATCATCTTTCTGGGTCAACATGCTAGCACAAGAATGCTCTGAAGTGAACGAGTAGATGTAGAAAGGCTTCAAATAATCTGGGCCGACTAACATAGGTACCTCGACAATGGCCCATTTGAATTCTTCGAAAGCTTATTTGGCGTCAGGAGTCCACTCAATTTTGGCATCTTATTTCAACATAGCATTGAGAGGTTTAACAATCTCCACGAAACTTGTGATGAATTTCCTGACGAAGTTGATCTTTCCAAAGAAGGATTTTAATTCTTTCTTGCTACCTGGCAGTGGGATTTTTAGTAATGACTGGATGCGTTCAGGGTCTATGGAGATTCCCTGTTCTGAAATGATGTGTCTGAGCAATATGCCTTTAGTCACTCCAAAAATGCACTTCTTGGGGTTAAGGGAAACCCCAAACTCCCTACACCTCTGAAACACTTTGCATAAATCAGAGACGTGATCACCCTGCTTTTTAGAAAACACAGTCAAATCATCCATGTAGATGATTATGCACATGTCGATCAGGTCCTTGAAGGTGATATCCATGGTGCGTTAGAAGGTGGCGCTGGCGTTGATGAGCCCAAAAGGCATTCTCCTGTATGCGAACATCCCCCACTTAGTGGTGAACGTCATTTTATGACGATCTTCATACTGTACTATCACCTGGTTATACCTGGAGTATCCATCGAGGAAAGACATCATCTGGGAGCTGTTGACGATCTACAACACCTCATCTAATGAAGGCACTGGATAATTATCTTTCTCTGAAGGTCGGTTCAAATTGCGGAAGTCCACACACAACCTAATTTCCCCGTTCTTTTTTCTAACTGGGACCAAGTTGGCCACCCATGTAGAGTGTCTAACTGGGAAAATAATCCTTGCCGAGAGCAACTTTTGTACTTCTTTGTAAATGACGGGTTCCAACAAGGCATTGATAGGACGCTGCCACTGGCCGAATGGCCTAACTTCTGTCTTGAGAGGTATGGTGTGCATAATGACAAAAGTGTCATATGTCTTTAGATCTTCATAGCTCCATGCCACCACATCGTGGTACTTCTACAACGCATTCGTAATTCCCTTCTTTTCCTCTAGCGTGCACATCTTTCCAATGAAAACATTCTTGATTTCCTCAACTGTCCCGAGGTTGTAGGCATCACACTAGTTGCTTATCACCTCCTTCTTTGTTTGTCAATTCTGATCTCTGATCTAATCCAAATTGAATATACGTTTTAACTGAACCATGCCCCTAGGGATCATATTGGTTTTGAGATTAATAACTCCCTCTACATCCAGTTCAACTTCTTGCGGATCAGCTTCATCAATTATTTGGGCTGCGAAGACATCAGAACTTGTGATGAATTCAAGAATATGTTTGTCATCATTGAAGACCTGCAAGTGAGTAACATTATCTAGGAGCGATGGCGTAGATGTCAGCTCAACTGTGAATTTCTTGAGCCTAGATAAAGAGAGGGGTTGCAAAGTGTTGGCTGCTTGAGCCAAGGCATCAGCTATATGATTCTGAGCGCAAGGAATCAATTGTATGTTGAATGCATCTAAGCCTTCCAAGAGATCCCAAACCCTGTGCCTATAGTTGGCAAGCCTTCTATCATGGCGGGAATACAATTTCCTAACTTGTTTAACTACGAGTTCTGAATCCCCAAAAACTTGTAGCATTTTGACATTTTTCTTCAAGGCCATGAGAAGGCCGTGGACCAAAGCCTCATATTCCGCTACATTATTGGTGCAATAAAACTGCAATCTGTGGGTAGTAAGAAAGGTCTTACCCATTGAACTGATGAGTTCGAACCCAACTCCAGCTCCTTGCTTGGACCTGGATCCATCAAATTGGAGCGTCCAACATGTGGAAAGTTCTTTGACTTCGGGTCTGACTAAGTTTTTGCTCCCTTTCAGCTAGAGGACTGTCTCTGTGATCTTAGGGGAGTTTTATAGCTCAGTGTATTGATCAACAGGTGGTTCTGTTGGTGCCTCCTTTGGCATTTCAATCCAAGGAGTAGCTGATTCTTTAACATGTTCGACTACCATTTTACATAAGCAACAGTCAAACTCAGAATGGGCAGCATTGTGAATCTTGCACCAATTTGGCAACAAGAGATCCTGGAAATTCATCTGGCGCCCATGATGAGTTGGTCACTAACACACTTTTCCATGAACCCTTGGAAATCACTGAGTAACCCCCAGTTGTCATCTTCATCAGGCCTGTCATCTGGTTCTACCATCCCTTTTGTACTTAGAGATATTTGAGTGGAATCGGTCAGAGGACTGCACAACACTAGGAGTACTTCGTCAGCACATTCTTCCTGGAGCTCGACCTTGTTTTGGTAGGTGAAAGGATGGTAATTCCCCAGGTCAGTCTCGACAAACAACACTTATTTAATATTATTGTACTCTGTGATCATGTATTTCATACGGGGTTCACGGTCAATACAGATTTGATTTGGTAGCCCCTTCCATGGTAGCCACATGTGAGAAAGGTCTGTGGCAGTATATCCATTCAGTGCCTTGGTGAATTCCCTTCCCAAGATGATTCCATATGCATCGGGAATGTCTGCCACTTGAATATCAATGACTTGTTGTATCCTTGGGTCTATGGAAATTTGCATCAGGATCCGATTTATTTCTCCCACGATGTTAATCTCTGTTTTGTCTAGCTGAGTCACTTTTCTTCTTGAAGGCGTGGGAGTGATGCCAAGAGCCTTGCATACTGCTAAGGGCATGACATTGGCAGACGCTTCTGAGTTGAGCAAGTAGTTATGTAGGTTCTTCCCAAAGATCCTAATGGTGGTTAGGAAAGGAGGAGTTTCCAATCTCCCTTGGAAGATGCCCGTAGGCGTATCCACGTGAGCTACTTGACCCTTGTTCTTATCACTGCCTTTATCCCTGGTCTGCCTAAATGGTTGGTCCTTGGAAAATTGTCTATTAATCTGCTCTGGTTCTTTTACCATTTGTTTACTTGCAGATTGATTTACGAGAACATCCTTCCTTTTCCCGATATTATCCTGCATCTCCAGTTCTTGCCTAGGTTTTTCGAAGGTAACCTTCTTAGTTGGTGTTTCTTGCCTTGTACCAGAGGATGGGGTCCCATTAAGGACCCTAAAGAAGGCATGCCTTACGGTAGGGACTCTGAGTAACTCAAAGGCAGATAAGCTGATTTTCAGCCTTTTGAACTCTTTCGCCACGTATTCACCCATTTGTTCAATCTTTGAACTAAAAGCCTAACCTATTACAAAGTCAGGGAGTTGGACTTTCATTTGACTAGGCTGATTTTGGGATTTCCCTTCAGTCTAATTTTGTGACTGATTTTGAGACCCATTCTTGTTGAGGTATTGGGTAGGTATATGGGGAAGTCCAGGATTGTTACTAGCATTAGGATCGGGCGGGGTGGCAAAATTGTTTGGTGGAGTAGAGGTTGTAAAGGGTCCCCCTTCCTACCTATTCCTAAGGAAGTAGGGAGTTGACCTTTGATGAAACATGTGGACCTCATCTACAAATGACTCATCTTCATCTATTGGACCATTATCTACTGAATCAAAGAGCTAAGTCAAAGTTTGTTCATTACCTACCTCTTGCACTTCTTCACCCTCAGCAAGAGTAGGCTCAACTTCGGGCTAATTGCGATCACCCCGCGGAAATGATGCTTTGTTAACCACGAGACAAGAGGAGTCGTATGGCTCGGATGTCCCTACAACCAGCATTATCGACGGCATTCTGCACTTCTACCTGGAATATTTCAGCAGTTGTCTAGAATTCGGGGCAATCCAACTCAGAATGTCTGCTGGTATTGTGAATCTGGCACCATCCGGACAAGGCTGCCTCAACAAGGTACACTCCACTGGTCATTTTTTCATTGCTTATCAGTTGGTCGAAAGGTGTAGGGACACCTCCGTTATTGGGCCTAGTGTTCCACATGTGATTCTACCTCTGAGAAGGTCTTCTTTTAGAATTTTGATTAACGTTTGGTCCCTTATCATAATTTTGCCCGAAGGAAGTGCTTGCTTCTCGATTATCCCTACTGTCCCTATTGTCTCGGTTATCCCAGTTGAGATTGGCCTGAAAATTAAGCTGGGAGGCCTGTAACTGATTATTCTAATTTTTTAGGTGTCATTTATGTGGACATTTTCCTTATCATCTCCGTCAGTTCCTCTAACTTGTCTCTCTCAGTCGTGTTCCCATGCGGCGGCGCTGGATTTTGGAGAAAAGCGGGTGGGGCTGTCGGTTGATTCTGATACGCTGGAGGAAATTCTGGCCTTGATAGATATAATGGCACCTGGGGCTACTGGGAATAGACCTGTTGTTGTTGGGTGGCTTGAGCATGGCTGTGCTGTGGCTGAGGCTGCAAATATGAAGGCACGAGAGGTGCATAATTCAGTGGCTGCCCCGGATGTGGGACAATGGGCAGCTAAGGTATCTGGTTCATAAGAGGGGTCTAATGAGTGAATGCCTGATTCAGTCCTTGAATCTACATCAGGTGAGCTACGGGCCCTAAGGAAGGTAGAGGGCCGAAGATATTCTGCCCCAAATCTGCACTAGCGATAATAGCCTCGGTATAGGCGGTCACCAAGGTGGTGAGTGGTGGGAGCATCCTTTTCACCAATGTTGATGTAAGGTTGTCCAACGCCGCATAGTAGACTGGGAGAGCCACAACATCATTATGGAGGTACGGGTCCTGGAGCCTTGTAAAGGCACGATGAAAGCGGTCATTGAAGGATCCAATAAGTTCATTTATTTCTCTCCGGACGGACATAAACTGTTCATAGAGTTTTGAAGGACTGATGAGGATCTTGTATTTCTATAGGAAGGTGTCCTTTATTAGGTTCCATGAGGTAATGGATCCCCTCGGCAGGTTGATGCAGCAATAAAAGGCTTCTTCTCCCATTGAATGCAGAAAAAGGCGGCATACAACATCCTCATGGTTGACTTGCATTTCAGTGATGGCTGTCTCAAATATCTTGATATGTTCTTCAGCTATTCTCTGTAGGTCGTGAGGATGGAACTTCGAACAAAAGCCCTCTGAATTCTTGGGCATATCAAGGTAAGCAGCGAAATGAATCGGCAAAGGGTTATGCACCAACCAAGCCATGGCGGGATGTGGGGGTACTGTTTGCTATTGAAAAGTAGCAAGTTGGGGTTGTGTCTGCACTAGAACAATAGTTTGGCGCCTAGTGCGAGTGTCGACGGTCACAGGGGAAGGAAAGTTGGCGTAAGGTCTTCGTGGCGGGGTGAGGTCTTGGCGAGAGATGAATGTCTCGCCAACAGCTGAGAGCAAGACCGAACCTAGCATGAGGGTCCGCCATTCAATTTTGTTTTCAGTCTTGCTGTGGTTGGAAGGATGGAGCCCAGAGCTCGGAGGGGCAGGCGAGATTTTCCCCTCAAAATGACAGATGAGGGAAGGACTCCCGAATGGCGGAGCCCGTCACGGCCTAGGGTGTTCATTTGGTCAAGTTGGATCCCAACGGCGAATGGGGGTCCAGAGTCCTGGGGGTCAGACGGATGTCGGGTCATCGCCAAGAGGAACGTAATGTCGTCGTGAGGTCTTAGCGAACAGGGAGAGTCTTGCCGACAAAGGAGTCTTCAGTGTAAGTTTTCCGGGTCAAAGAAAGGTCTTGTCGAACCAGCGATGTTTCCTCGACTTGGTCTGTGTTTTCCCAAGGATGAGGGGTTGGCGTGAGGTCTCGAAAAACATGCTATGTCTTGCTGACAAAGAGCCCCATTAGCGTAACCTCTTGCCGACCTCATGAAGTCACCTCGACAGGGGATCCGGTCTCGCTAAGACAAAGAGTTTCGTTGTGAAGTCCTGGTGACAGGTGAATGTCTCCTCGGCAGACCACTCGACAAGAGCAGGATATGCTTAGTGAAAGGTCTTGCTGAATCGGGGAGGTCTCAACGACAGCAAACTCGGCAAGATGGAAGAAGACCCGCCATGAGCTTCGCTGACAAGGACCAGTTTCACCGACGGAGAATGAGGGGTAGAATCCCAGGTGCGGAGGTCCGGAGTCTCGGGCCTGAGAGACGCAAAGGCTTGTTTCGACATTTCTGATTTCTGCTAAGTCTCTGCCGGCAAAGGGAGCATCCGGGTCTGAGGGTCATGAATGCCCCCACGAAGAACGGCCGTGCAGAGATAAAGCTCCGAATTGGTCATGGGGATGCTCTGTTGGTTTACTCAGTTTTTTAGGACATGGGTTTTGTTCGTCGTGCCATATTTTATCCTTCACATGTTGTCTTGATGATTTTTGTTCATTTTAAGCCTTAGGAATCATGAAAGCTATGTTCAGGAGGGTGAACGGAAAACCTACCTCGAACATTCGATGCAGGGAGGTGTGGGATCCACTCACGATCGATGAGGTGATGGTGACGGCGAGGAGCGTGAAGGTCTTGAAGATGGTGGGCTCCTCCAGCAAGTTCTCTTCTCACTCTTTGCAACACTAACTGGTGAAAATGATAGGAATGAACCTTCTATTTATACCCCAATTGCCATTAATGGTCATAGTAAATGCAGGTACGGCGAGGCAAGGAAGTTGGTGAATTTGAATTCACCAACAGCGGCGGGAGACCCGGGGTCCGGCGGCCGAGAGGGCGCAAGACAACGACCGTTTGATAAGTTATTGGAGATTCACCAGCGGTAAAGGGGAGGTCAGGGCCCGAAAGGTGGAACTCCGCCAGAGGTTTGCCATGAGGAACGATGAAACACTCACAGAACCCCGGGAGAGGAACTTCGGAGTCCCGAGCCCGAAGGGTCGGACAGCCGTCAAGATTTCCACAGATTTTAGCAAATGGAGAACGGGGGTCCGAGAGAATGCGAGCTGAGCGTCGTTGGGAACAATAGGTGCAACGGGGAAACCCGACAAGGGAAACCCAAACAGCCAGGCCCGGTAGGGCCTGGGGCCGTT
This sequence comes from Sequoia sempervirens, assembly GCA_007258455.2. Lineage (NCBI taxonomy): Eukaryota > Viridiplantae > Streptophyta > Pinopsida > Cupressales > Cupressaceae > Sequoia > Sequoia sempervirens. The sequence goes on along the minus strand of VDFB02106927.1, from coordinate 41,002 downwards.
GGCAGGGGCAAACTGCCAAAGAGACTCCATGAGGCACCAAAACTTGACAAAATTAAAAGGGGAAGGAACGATCAACTTATGTTGAAACTTTGAAGCAACATTGACCATCTAGGACACCAAAAATGGGGCATGTAAAATGAGGCGACAGCAAAAATGACCCAACAACGCAAAAGAAAATAGGGTCCCCATTCGAAACGGGACATGTGTGCCGAGGGCACAACAGTTACTTCCACCTATACGTTGAGTATCTAGTGACCTAGTTTGAGGGCATGACTACTCAATTTTATTTTTAGCAACCCATTCTTTTGTTCTCTTTAGAACATCTACCATTTTCAACTCAATTATTTCAATTTCTTTGATACTCCAATCCATGGTGGCAATGGGTCGAGGAGATAAATGCTTCGTTGAGATTGGGTCCAACAAATCCAATCCATTATCATCAATACCTTGAACATCCCATTTCAAACCAATTGTAATTATCTATCCTAAAGAAAGTATAATCCAGTTCCTTCTTCTCACCTCAAATTCATCAAAAAAATTTGCCCAATAATTTTCTAAATCAGGTAGGTGATAAAAACCTAGACCTAGTTTTAAGTTATTTTTCATATAATCTTTACTATTGTATAAGAGCAAATTTGCATCCCTATGCAAATCCCCTTTTTTCCCTTATCCACATTAGAAAACCAAGTTCAGAGGCTTAATTCCACTTAAGCCCATTGGTGGTGGTCCTCTTGGCACCTGTTTTGAGCGTCGGTGGGGGCGCTTCTGTTGGGGATGCTCACATGGTGCACAGATGTCTGTGTTGTGCACTTACGTCCCTAGAAGATTCCTACGATTGAACCTATAGAATCATTACACTTCTCATTGGCAATGAAGTTGTAACACCCCTTTCAGAAAATTGACCTGAATATGGTCATTTTTCTTTACCCCCTCTTCAAATTCACCCCTTCAACATTCAATCCAACTCTTTACGACTTATTTTGAGCTATTGCACACTTGAAGCTTCCATACTCACACTCTTTTGCATCCATTCCCACTCATTTCAATCATTCAAGCACACCATTGCAACAAAAGCTTCACTCTGTCACTTCGGTAGAGCACATTTGGGACCACACCATTGCAATAGAGGCTTGAGTTCCTCTCATTTCTCCTCCAAGCACCCTTGAGTTCTCTTGGTGGAGGTGGTAAGCTTCCCTCTCCTCTCCTCTATCACTTGGTTGAGTATCATAGTATTTCTTTGTAGTGTTTGCATTGTCTTTATTATACTATTTCTTTATCTCATTTCCTTGGTTGTCCGTGGAGGTGGAAACACCTTAATGGGGGTTTGAATAGGGCAGCCCCTATTCAACCACCCAACATTTTCCCTCTTTCTTTGTGTAGGTGTGCATGTTTCTAGGAAGATCGGCTGGTGAATGAATTCCTTGGTGAGATCCTTCTTATTCTCCTTACACTTTCCTTTCTACTTTATAACATTAGAGAATATTTCATTTATTTACATGTTTCATTCTGGCGTTTTAGTTTAGTTAGGTCATTAGTCATTTTGGTGGGTTCAACCTTGTCTTTTTTTTTGTCTGGTCGTACAAATGACAACGCACTTTAGAGACACCAATGCACCGTGTTGTCGTCCAGAGACCTCGCTTACGTCTTCGGACAAAGAGCTCCCTAAGGTGCAGAGTTAAACCTAAAAATTGACTTGCCTAGCCCCATCTTAAAACTTGGGATTGTAGAGTGATTGGAGGACCTCATAATCCTCATCATTCTCATCCTCATACCCTACATGTTGCACTTAGCTGAGGTAAGATAGGGCAGCCTCTCGCATATTGACCCTCTGTGACTTGGGGTCTTGCACATGATGGTCCCCCTCTCTTACATTTTTGGTGCACTCGACATGAACCAATGTCTTCTCATCTATCGGTGTTGAGGCTTCCCTTGGGTACTCCATGATTGTTGTGTTCTTGAGTGTTGTGAAAGTTTATGAGAATCACAACCCAATCCACAAATTCTAGGCATATCATGAGGAGAAGTGTATGGCACCTTCTGATGGATAGGATGAAGGTCTCGCTTGGTATTTCTATAGGTCTTTTCTCTAGTCCCACCGTTAGTTTGGCTGTGTAGGAGTAGTTATCAAGGAATGAGATGGGATTCAATGATGAAACCGATCACATTTCCACTCCTCCTACATCTCCCACACCATCATTGGTGGATGAGCATGAGGCCATTCAAATCCATGTTGAATATGTGTCTTCCCTCGCTAAAGGGTTGGGCGACCTAGAAAACCATTTGGAAAGAAATATGAAGATGGTTAGAGCCGCTCAGGTTGTTAGTGAGTTAAAGCATATGATGGGTAAATATCAAACATGCATAGAGCTTATAAGTAGTCTCCTCGGTCTTGCTAAAGTGTGCACTCCTTCAAGCAACCCTAGCTTTGCACAAGGAGTCACCTTCGAAGAACATGAGGGATAGTTAGGGGTACCAATGCCTCCCACTTCCGTTTACATGGCCGATGTGGTCCCTTCTATTAGTATCCCTTTTGTCCGAGAGCAACCTAAAACTATCAAAGTGAATAAAGTCTTGTTGGGCTTTAGCTTTACCCCTTCTATCACCTTCGGTGGTGGAGGCTTTGGTAGTGGTGGTGAATTCTGTAGTAGAGGTGATGTTGGTGGAGGCGGTTCTAGTGGAGGTCATGGTGGTGGTTCTGATGAAGGCCCTACTACTGGTGGTGGCTCTAGTAGTGGCTCTGGCAGAAGTCACACCGGCGATGGCTCTAGAGCAGGTTCCTTTGGCCCTCTATCTTCTAATGACCTTATTTTGAACATTCTGCTTTAGAATATGGGCAAGATGCAAAGCATGTTAGCAAGCCTTTCCCAGGCCTCTGCCCAACCTATCTTTCAGCCTTTCTTCTGGCATAGCCCATTTTCAGTTGCTATCCTGAACACTCCCTTCCCCCAAGGAATGGGGATCCCTAAATTTGAAAAGTTTGATGGAAAAGGGGATCCACAGACACATGTGTTTTCCTTTAACACCCTTTGCACTAACTTCTTCCATAATGATGCATTGATTTCTAAACTATTTCCTTGATCTCCCAAGGACACAATACTTGAATGGTACTGTTCCTTGCCTTAAAATTCTATTTTCTCATTTGACCAACTTGTAAATCAGTTCCTTAGACAAATCCAAGCAAACATCGGGCCAAACATGACCTTTTTGGATCTTGTCTGATGTAAACAAGGAGATAATGAAAAGATAACTTACTTCATAGCACGTTATCAAGCACTCCTTTCACAAATCTTGTATCAGTTGCCTGATTCTGACGTGCAGAAAGTGTTCATAGGAAACTTACAAAGGCCTTGGCATGAGAAGTTTTCCTTGATGAAATACCCTTCTTTCACAAATTTGTGTGTAGCTTTATGAGAGTACCAACAAACAGTTGCTCAGTTCAGGGGATCCTCTTCACGTTCCTATTTTGAGGGAAAATCCATCGTATCAATCTCTGGGAAAGGTAAATCCATTGCGAATGTAGTAGTCGTTGTTGATGACAACAGCCTCAAACACAACCGGAAGTTCACAAAGTTATCAGAATCTTATACTTCCATATTACAAATGTTGTTGAAGGATAAGATCATAACTTTTCCAACCCCTAAGCCTGTTAAGGAACCTTGCCCTAATTGGTATAATGGGAGCACTTATTTTCATTACCATCATGTTAGTGGGCATGATACTGAACGATGTATGCGGCTGCATCATGAGATACATGACTGCATTAAGGATGGTACCATTTGTCTCAATGGGAATAAACGAAACGCTAACAAATTAGTGGCAAAGGCAAATAGTGAATTGCAGATATACATGGACTCATTTCCATCACACTTTGCTAACATGATTATTGATCCCATTGATTTTGTTACCCAACCCGAGGCCTATGTTAATATGGTCATGGTAACTTCCATTGTTCCACCTGCACCCGGTTCGCCTAATGTTACATTTACATCATAGGATTTTCCATTGAACAACAAACCTTCACCTCTCTATATTCCTACTAGTGTCAATGGTAACATTGTGATAGGAGTCTTAGTTGACCCCATGAGCCGTGTGAATGTTATTATTGAAGAAACATTGGTATTAAATTCACTGCAAAGGGAAAAATATGAAGAAACAAGATCTACCATGTGTACACATGATGGTATGAGTCTTAAACCCTACGACTTGATTACTTTTTCCATCCTGGTTGGACCTAGGACTATTGACATAGTCTTCGATGTCATCCCAGTGTCAGATCTGTTTAGAGTGAAGTTGGGCATTCCCTAGTTAGCTTCCATGAATGGGATCGCCTTCGTTATCCACAAGTGTTTTAAATTTTCCCACAAGGGTGTTGTACATGTAGTACATGACACTGAACATCAGCCCTTGGTATCTCGTGGTGGATATTCATTGGATCACTTATGGCCCTACCCAGCCAGTCCACTTCCTCCAAGGATAGACCTACTTTACAAGAACTATGTGAAGTATAAAATTGGGAGAAAAGGGGAGCTAGAGCTGACCCTTCCTGTGACAAAAAAATTGGTTGCCTCCTCTTCCTGAGAAGAGAGGAGGAAGCCCCCGTCGACCGTTATTCCTTCTCCAAAAGAGAAGGAGAATTCCACACCGGCTCCTTCCCCTTCCCGTAAAGGCAAGGAGAAGGGTACACCGATTGCTCCCTCTTCTCCAAAGAAAGAGGAGAAGCACATGTTGAATCCCTCTCCTTCTTGTAAAGGTAAGAAAAAGGTAATTTTTTCCCGGATTGCCCCATCCTCTCCCCTTTCCTAGGAAGAGTATTAGATGAGCAAGCCCAGTGGCTATCCACTAGGTCTGATGATCCCTCCTTAGTGAAGGCCCAAGATTAGGATCGAGGACCTCCCTAATGAATATCTTGGACTGTGGTATTATTTATAGGATAGGGAAAAAGGTTCTCATAGAGAATTCGATCTATGGCCTCCTATCACTCCTGCTCCAAAGGAAATGAGTGGAAAGAGGCCCGCTGTCGAGGCTCTTGATTCGACTCCTCCTATCACTCCTTAGCCTGCTCCCCTTGCTCCTGTACATGAACCAATTCCTCCACCTAAAATGACCATAGTGGATGTTCCTATGGTCGAACAGGAACCTCTTGTCCCTTCACAAACTTCAGCCTCTAACTCCAAGAGCCACAAAAACTGCCTTGCACATGAATGTAAGCACCTGCGAAAGGCTCTCTTGGCCAAGCAGGCCACCTCACTAAGAAAGGAGGAAGAGACAACTACTCATGTTCCAAGACCTCCTACATCGTCTTCTTACTCCCTTTCTTCTGCTTCTCTCCAATCTGATCCACTCCCAGCTTCCATTGCGAGCACGAATATGCCTAACCCTAAATGGGTGTAGGTGTTCATCACTCCTTCGGTGGAGCTTCCTTTGTTGATGTCCATTCTAGATATTCAACCTTTTCCAAAACCCATGGATATGATTAATACCTTGATTGTATATGTTGCGGTTCTTTCCTCCTCTTCCTATGCACTTCTAGCCTCGTCTGTGGGGAGTTCATCTCCTCCGATGAAGAAGGAGATGGAGAGTGGTCCTTCTAGCAATGAAGGACATAAGAGGATCCCACCTTCTTCGAAAGGTGGTCCTGCACTGACTTGTTCTGTCCTTGTGGCGGAACCAGTCCTGGCTACTCCTAAGTTTGTTACCGCTTCTGAGTCATTCATCGAGCTTAGTGGTGAATCTTAGACACAACCTATCCCATCCATTGAAGAAAGACATGGCACTCCTGTGGGGTGCATGTTTAATTCTGTGGATGAGGTTTTGGCCTTGTCGATGATCTTCGTGAAATCGCTGACTTTGACTCCACAAGAGCTCGGTGTAGAGGACCTTGAGGGGCCCTCTTCCTTGGCCCTTGTTGCGGGAGGGCCAGATGCTCCTCCTCTTAACATCCCACCATTGCAGGCTCGTCCTCCTTCCCCTTATGAGGATATAGATTGGGAAGTGGATGACCTCTTGGTCGATCAATGTTAGGAGGAGGCCCTTTGTTGATCTTGTGTGTGTGTGTGTGTGTTTTGATGTGTTCCACCATGCTTGTGCTATGTGTGCCTAGATGACCCTTGTCACCCCCATTGGTGCTTGGATACAGGTGTGGTTTTTGTGTCGTAAACCTTCTTCTATTTGTATCATCATTCATCAATGTTTGTGTTTGATTTTTGATAAATTGGGGACAATGCAAAGCATTGGGGGAATTTAGGCTCCCCTTCCATGTTGACCCAATTTTTTATTTTTACTTTGTTTTCTGTACACTCTTCCCGATCTTGTTGGGGATTGATGATCTTTCACCTTGCATTGCAGTTACCTATAATTATATGAGCTCAAATAGATTTGACCCTGCTAAACTAGATCACCCTGTGTCATTTGTTTGTATTTTTCTTTTCTCTTTTTCTTTCTTTTTATCTCTCTCTTTTCTTTGCTTGAGTTGTCCCTCCTATGTGTGACAACACTCCTCTTCAACACTTCGATTTTTAGAAAATGATTTCATTTCCAACGAATCTTTTTTTGAAAGTCATCGCAAATTTTTCCTTAGAATCACATTCTCTACTTGAAACCCTAGAAAAATGTGTTTCCTTCATCATAGTTTCATAAATAAAGGACTTGAAGACCTTCCTCTAAAGTGGGAACAACTTTTATTCCCCCTCATATGAGGGCATATCCTTCCTTTCAAATTCCATGATGAAGTGAATATCTTTCAAAAGGATTCCTTGATGATGAATCACTCTAAGAAGAACAACTGCTTTTGAATTGTGTGTCCCTTGAGTGGACCCCCCTTCTTGCTAACGGCGGGTTCCCAAGGGACCCTTCTTTCAAAGCCTCTATTCAGAATGGAATTCTTTCACGTCTAGCCTGGGGGAAACTCAACTAGACTCATTCCATTTTCCCTTTTGGGTCTAGCTCTAGGGCAGCCTAGCTAGACATTACCTTTCAAGCAACACACCCCTTGAGTGGAACCATCTCCTTTTGAAGCGTTCTCGAGGGACCCCTTTGGAAGTTTTACTTATTGACGGTGTGCATGAATATTTGCTTATTTTCCTACATGGCCACTTTTGACATGATCTATCTGTAGGAAGATGTGTCGCTGCTTCTTGACTCTAAGGAGTTCGCTTTCTTAGGTTTCCTCCATGCAAGAGATCTTGGGGGAAACCCCCCTGTAAGATGAAGAACTAGTAGGGTGCTTTACTTTGAGCTTCCTCCATGCAAGAGATCTTGGGGGTGGCTTCCCTGCAGGACTGAGAACCTATAGGGAACTTCTTTTGGTGTTCTTCATGCTTGAGTTTGTGGAGAATACCTTCCATGCAGGACGGAGAACCTATAGGGCACTTCTTTCGGTGTTCTTCATGCTTGAGTTCGTGGAGAATACCTTCCCTGCAGGACTGAGAACCTATAGGGTGCTTCTTTTGGTGTTCTTCATACTTGAGTTTGTGGAGAATACCTTACCTGCAGGACCAAGAACCTGTAGGGCACTTTTTTCGGTATTCTTCATGCTTGAGTTTGTGGAGAGTACCTTCCCTATGGGTCTGAGAGCCTGTAGGGCACTTCCTTGGGGCTTCCTCTATGTGAGAGATCTTGGGGGTTTCCTTCTTACAGGTATGCGAGCTTGTAAGATGCTTTGTTTTTCCAACTTCATAGTTCTAAGAAACTATGGAGTCCTTCACTTTTCCTGCACCTTCAGGTATGCCAAACCGAGTATTGCTTCCTCAACGGTTCAGGTATACTTTTCTAACTCTACTCTCTTCTTGATCTACTTTACCAAACACTCATCAATACTCATGCTCGCTAAAGTGGGGGAAAAATGTCTAAGAGATAATTTGCATCCCCTATGAAAATCCCCTTTTTTCCCTTATCCACCTTAGAAAACCAAGTTCAAAGGCTTAATTCCACTTAAGCCCGCTGTTGGCGGTCCACTTGGCGCATGTTTTGAGCGTCAAGGATGCCTGTACAGTGCACAGACGTCCGCGCAGAGTGCTTACATCCCTGACAGATTCCTGTGGTTGAACCTATGGAGGCATTACACTTCTCATTGGCAGTGAAGTTGTAATGCCCCCTTTGGCCAACCGACTTGAATATGGCCATTTTTCTTCACTCCCTCTTCAAATTCACCCCCTCAACATTCAATCCAACTCTTCACAACTTCTTTTGAGCTATTTCACAATTCAAGCTTCCATACTCACACTCTTTTGCATCCATTCTTACTCACTTCAAGAATTCAAGCACACCATTGCAGCAAAATATTCACTGTCACTTTAGTAGAGCACATTTGTGACCATGCCATTGCAACAGAGGCTTGAGTTCCTCTCATTTCTCCTCCAAGCAGCCTTGAGTACTCTCGGTGGAGGTTCTAAGCTTCCATCTCCTCTCTATCACTTGGTTGAGTAGCATAGTACTGCTTTGTAGTGTTTGCATTGTCTTTATTATACTATTTCTTTATCTCCTTTCCTTGGTTGTCCGTGGAGGTGGAAACACCTAAACAGGGGTCTGACTAAGGCAGGCCCCTATTCAGCCACCCAACATTTTCTCTCTTTCTGTGTGTAGGTGTGCATGTTGCTACAAAGATCAGCTGGTGAATGAATTCCTTAGTGAGATCCTTCTTATTCTCCTTACACTTGCCTTTCTACTTTATAACATTAGAGAATATTTTGTTTAGTTACTTGTTTCATTTTGGAATTTTAGTTGAGTAGCTAGGTCATTAGTCATTTTGGTGGGTTCAACCTTGTCTTTTTTGTTGTCTATCCATACAGATGAAAACTCACTTTAGAGACACTAGTGCGTCGCGCTATCATCCAAAGACTGCGCTTATGTCCTCGAACAAAGAGCTCCTTGAGGTGCAGAGTTGAACCTAAAAACCTACTTGCCTAGCCCCACCTTAAAACTTGGGATTGCAAATTGATTGTAGGACCTCATAATCCTCATCATTCTCATCCTCATACCCTACACATTGCACTTAACTGAGGTATGTTAGGGAAGCCTCTCGCATCTCGACCCTTTGTGACCTGGGGTCTTGCACGCAGTGGTCCCCCTCTCTTACAACTATCAAAGGGAAAACATTCATTATAAAACTGTAAAGTATATTTAGACAACTCCCTTTCAATATTCAAGGCATCCGACAGAGAATTGTAGGTGAAAGGACTAAATCCCATGGGAAACTCAATGTTCAACCTCTTGCATTCATGACATTTTTTGTTCACTTTAGTAAGTTGTCTAATAACTTCAATCATTACAAACTTATCTTTTGCATATCTAGGAAGTTCTAAAGGAAAACCACTAAATTTTCCAACCTAAATATAAGAGAACCTTTGGAATTGAATAAAGTGGCTTCCATATATACCAACAAATTGCATGGCTTCCAGAGTAAGGCTCATTTCAATCTTCCCCTGCATTTCCCAAGTCATTCTCATGGTAAAGGCATCAACAATCCTTTTGTGATGAAGGAAACTATTACCCAACTATAGCTTGTTATAATACCTGAAGATTGGCACTTCGTCATGGGGAAGGGCACTTGATCTCAAACCTGGATAGGGCTTAGTATTGGAGATGACATAGATCAAATAAAAAGACATATGAAATGATCTATTGATGGTAAAGAAAACAAACAACTCATGCATCTGGTCACTAATAAGTTGCACCCAATCCAAAAATTGGTCCCCCTCAAGTATAATTTTGATGAAGAAATACATCCAATCTTGGAATCCATCTATGTTCTCATTCCCTCTCAGCCTATGTAACAATAAAACAATATATGATATTTCATCAACAAAATGATTTTTGTTTAAATTCCTCGGCAACTGGGATTTGCCTCTCTTGGGTTTAGCTAGTCAATTCTTTGCAATTTCGTTACAATAGAGACCTTGGAGAAAACTCCCTGGTTAAGCACGCTTGAGCTGGAGCAGTACTGGGATGGGTGACCTCCCAGGACAGACCAGTGCTTCACCTCTATGAGCATCACCTAGATGCAATGAGTGCTAAGTGGACCATTTGATATCATGAGAGATGGGTTCTTGTTGAACCACTACTCATGAAACATGGGTCAATGAGTTTGACTCGAAACTACACGGTTGAATCCTGATAGCAATATCATAATAGAGACCTTGCCGAGAATTCAATCTGTGAATTGGTAAAGTGAGGGCTGAGAAATTTTCCCTTTTTTTAATCTTTAAAAATGAGGATAAAAATGAGGAAAAATTAGTTCTTTGAATTTTAACTACCAACATGTTTTCTTCAATCCTAATTTCATGAGTCTGAGAGTCATAATTTCTAATACATTTAATGACTAAATCTTGGCACTAAGTTTCTATGAGAAATGTAGCTACTTCGATCAATGCACTGGAAAGTACTTTTCGTGTGATGGGTGGGGGATTTGGTTTGTTGGCCTTCTCCCTGAATTCATCCAAATTTACTTGCCTTAATTTTGTATCCCCTATTTCTAGCATAGTGCAAGTTAGACCAGAAATGTAATCATCTCTGATATTTGTATCTCATCACGTCTAAAACCCTAGGGTTTGTGTATAATAACATTAGGATGGTTTGTAATGTTGTAAATCTTTTTATTCTAAACTGCAATTATGAACAACTACTAAAACAAGAAAGGAAAGGAATACCTCAAATAGCTCAAAATCCAAAATCAATGTTTGTGCCAATGTGGTCCTCCTCCTTCGTATCTTCCAGTGTTGCAATTGAAAAATGCTCTTCTTATTGGCTCAAATTCCATTTTAATCCTCCACAATAAATTTGTAAGTAGATGAGAAATTAATGATACCCCCTTGTCATGTTGGCATGTGTAACCTTTCACATCATCACTTCACTATGTTCACTTTGAAAATTTGAAAGGAAATGACTGCATTATCAGTAGAATGAGTGGTTCATATAACCCTATTGGAGGCAACCATGGGTTCTATTACCAATGTGAAATACCACCAAATTTTCAGTAGGTGCTTTATAATATCTTTGTAATCTTCATTACCCTTCAAGGCAGTAAAAGAGAGAGTTTTGCTAACTTAGTCAGAGATTGAAAAAGTTACATAAACTCAAAGAAATGTCAAAATGACTTAGGCACCAACCAAAGCAAGACTTACAAAAGTTTAGACAACTTTAATAAACAACGCCACACGAAAAGATAATACAATGCTGGAAACTGATCATTGTGGCTGACAAGGGAGAAGTTAGGCAAACTTGAGCGATGATTGACATGGTTACAATAACTGATCGAAATGCCACCAACATAGAACTTAACCGAAATTTGGGTAGAAGACAAGTTTTTGAGGAATGACAAAAACTGTGGTAACAAGATGTAATGCCTCCACCATTTCAATTAATAAGCTTCATATGTATTATCTTATTTTTTCATCTTCTATATTGAGTTGCATTATTTGGTATCTTTCAACATGATTAATATGTTGGTGTTATATTTTTTTGTTTGGAAATTACTATATTAAAATATTTATGAAATTTTGTTCATAAAATGACATGGTTTAAAATCTTCGGGTATAAAATCTCTATAGGTTCTAGTATTTTGTTGTTATGGAAGAGTGTAGAGGAACTTGGAAATATTTATTTTACATTTTACACCACATATGGATCACATCCTTTCTTTTTTAAAGTCTCGTGTTTTTAAAAAAATGAATGATATTCATATAATTTAATGGTTAAAGGGAATTAACTAACCTCATATCCGTGATCTAGGTAAAATTTAGAGACTATAGGAGTTTTTTTTCCAAATAATCAAGCTTGTTAGGATCTCCCAATGCAAGATTGGATGTATATTGGAAGTAGGGTTTTTGTAGCAACCTACATCTAGGTACATTAGTTTTAGATCATTTTTAAATTTATACTCTTTGAAATTTTTTGTTAAGGATCCATACTTATTTTAATAAAAAAAATTAACTTGTTTGAGCACTCAAAACTACCTTGGAATATTCTATACCTACAACAATAAAATTCATTGGCATATCACCCTTTTTATCTTTCAAAGCCATGAATAGGGTTTTATCATTTGAATTATTATCTTCATCTTCTGAGGAACAACTACTCTCCTTAGAATAAAAACCTCTTTTGAACTTATCTCTTTTGTTACAATCATCTGATTCTTTATAAGGACATTTAGAAGAAAAATGACCAATACTTCCACAATTAAAACACTTGAAAGGTAACTTACCTTTTTATTTTTTGATGCCTTTCTTCAATCTTCTCAAAATGTTTTCTTCTACCTCATCAAAGTCATCATTTTGATTTGTAGTTTCATCTTCTCCCTTTTTATTGGTTTTGAATGCAACTTCCTTATTTGGAACATCTTTATCAAACTCCCTCATTTCAAAGGCTGTGAGAGCACCAAACATTTCATCTACTGAATACTGATCCAAGTCCTTAGATTCTTTAATAGGAGACACCTTATGACTATAATATTTAGTGAGAGATCTCAGAACCTTCTTCATAATATCTTCCTTTACTTCTCCACCAAGACCTATGATGCCAATAACAAATTCATCCAACCTTAGTGTACAACTAGAAATATTTTCATCCTTTGTCATCCTCATGGTCTCAAATATACTCTTGAAGATTTGCATCTTGGCTTGCTTTAGTTTATTGTATCCTTCATAGATGTTGCTAAGTTTTCCTCAAACATCCTTAGTAGAACTACAATTCATTACCTTCAAAATTTTTGAATCAACTAATCCACACAAGATAACATTCTTATCCTTGACATTGTTCTCATACAATCTAATCTCATTTGGATGGTAGGAGAAGTAACATGAGCAATATAACCATCTTTGACAGATTGCCAAAAACCATACCCAAGAGAGTTTAGATGGCCTTCTATTCTCAACTTCCAAAAGGTATAATTTGTCCCATCAAACCTAAAACCTTTGTAAGCTCCATCATGTTCCATCCTAGACCTTTCCTCAAGTAGTTAAGCTTCTTCGGAGGAACTTGGATCTAATACCAATTGTTGAACACACTTGGATATTGAGAGGAGGGGTGAATCAATATCCTAAAAAACTTAAACACTTTCAAATCATAAACCCTTCAACAATATATAAATTGATACTCTTAGTAAGATCAACAACTCATTCACAGATCAAAAAGACTTAATCTAATAAGTAGCAATGAAAGATAAGGAAATGCACACACAAAAACAAACACATACACAATATAACACCAAATTTACATGGAAAACCCAAGAAGGGAAAACCACAGAGAGGAATCTCTCAATATAGAAGCTCACTACTTACAAAATTATAATTTTAAGGCTCACTGCCTATGAATTGCAGTCTAAGGTGTACAACCTTAGGGAAAGATACAAGGGACTTGAAATACTGAGGTGCACAACCCTATTACAAGATAAAAATTACAAGGAACTAATGAGATTCATTATCTCAGAGTAGGACACATGAAGATTTAGGAATTACAACATATGTCAACAATACACTCTGTTGATTGAGGTGTTAAAGCTCATTTATCTTTTCTTTTCACAACTCACTACTTCAATTCATGTTTGCACATCACCACCCACTCTCACACCTTATAGAATTAGAATGTTCTTGCATTTATGTCCTTTGCAAGATCTCAAAACATTAATTAGGTCAGCCAAAAAGAATACAAGAAATGATTTCAACAAGAGGGCCACAAAAACATAATGTGGTCCTATCTAGAAGATAGAGAGGACCAAAATAAATCTTATTAATTCTTCCAATGTGATCCCAAACAATTCACACATTGGCGCATATCAACCCAAGTCCACAATAGGGAGACGTGTAGATGAAACATGTAGCATAATACCTGTTGAACCAAAAACACACCTGTAACTAAATTTACTCAATGTGGTTCTCAAAAAGATAGGTCAGGACTCAAATGCATCTTAAAACAACTTTATATGCTGACGTAGACCCCCAAGCACATGACACAAGCAAGATAACAAGCCCTGTCAGTCAAATATCCATAAGTTTCTCAAAAAGCCAACTCAACACAATATGTGGCACCAAAGAGATCAACCAATGATTTGTAGACCACAAAGAGATGTTCCATGAAAATCCAAAAACACTTCCAAACACTTCTTTCACACTGTCATGCCACAAACAACCACCACAACCCAAATAGAAACAAATACTTCATCCTAAAAACACAAAAGATACCACCAAGAGATAGAACACTAAAAAAACTTGTAGACAAAACCATTACATGAAAACTGAACTGAGACATTACACAAGCATTGAGAGTACATTCACCAAGCCACAGGAGCAAAATAATCAATGTAGAGAAATGTAGAGCATTTTTATGGACCAATCCAGCCAACCAACAAAACTTCCAATACACTACAAATACTGGAAACCTCCTCAGAAACATAGGTGACCTAAAGAGATAGGAGTACAACATCCATAGAGCACAAACACTGAGTCTCAAACCGCAAGACCATATCATCAACAATGGAGAAATTCGAAGCATTCTCACAAATAGCCTTCAAAGCATCTTCCTGAAATAAAAACTTTCACCAACTAATGGACACCATAACTTCCTTGCAACAACACATAATTCCTCAAGAACAATAGAGAGAGAATACAATGTACTAGATACCATAAACATCTCTCCACCAACAACATTACTTCTAATCCTCATCTTAATAAATCATCATGATATCATCTCTTCTAAGAGCAATCATACTTAATTCATCTTTACTTTTCATCAAACAAGGCATGACATCCAATCATGAACATCAACAACACATCCAAACAAGGAATGACTACATCCAACCATGAACATCAACAACTCCACTATTAGCACAACATCAATGACAACCCTAACTGAGTGTTGACATCAATAACAACTAATTCCAACAACAATCTCACTAACATATACAACAATATCTCTAGGTGTTGACAACCAATGTTAACAAACTCACCAAGTTTTGACATCAATAACAACTAATACCAATAATCTCCCCCTTTGACATTGATGGAAACACACACCTGGTCATTCTCCCCCTTTTACATCAAGGACAAAGGGAAAAAAGATCTTCATTTGAATCATCAACATATTCTCCCCCTTTGACTAGCAATGCTTCTTCAAATAACTATGCATGCTCAACAACTACACATCTTCTTCAAGCAATCATACTAGCCCCCCTATCAATAGCAACGAGCTAAATACCTACTCCCCTTGAGAGGTAGAACACATCAATCTAGGAGAAAAGGATATGCCATGAATTTATCTCCCTAGATATATGCACTATTTATGCATCTAGTTAGAAAAAGAAGGGGCAATAACCCCTAATTTCTATTAGAGATACTCAAAAGTATCCTTTGATAGTTCCTTAGTAAAGATATACAATCAGATCCTTAGTAGGAACATACTCCATTATGACTTCTTGCTTTGCAGCCTTCTCCCTTAGAAAGTGATACCAGATTAAAATGTTTTTGGTTCTTGAATGCATCACCAGATTCTTGGAAATGTTAATTGCACCGGTATTATCACACTATAGAAATATGTTCATCATAAACCACCTATATATCCTTCAATTCCTGCTTCATCCAAACCACTTGGGTGCAACAAGAAGTTACAACAATATACTCTGCTTCTGCTGTGGATAAGGACACTGAGTCCTACTTTTTACTGAACCAAGAGACCAATCCGTCTCCCAAGAAAAATGTGCTTCCATAGGTGCTTATCCGGACATCCACACATCCTACCCAATCAAAATCAGTATAAACACTCAAAGAAAAAAAATCATCTTTCTTATACCACAAACTATAATTCAGACTTCCCTTCAAGTATCTAAATATTCTTTTTGCTACCTTCTCATGAGTTTGCTTAAGATTAACTTGAAATCTAGAAACCAAACATACTGCATACATAATATTAGGTCTAGAAGTAGTCAAGTACAACAAACCTACAATCATAGACCTATAAAGATTCTAATCAACCTTTGGATACTCATCAGTCTTGCTCAAATGACAACCAATAACCATAGGGGTACTGACTAGTTTAGAATCCTCCATACCAAACATCTTCAACATCTCTTTAACATACTTAGCCTAAGAAATAAAGTTATCATCATCTAGTTGCACAATTTAAAGTCTAAGGAATAAAGACAACCCACCAATCATAGACATCTCAAACTCTTTCTACATATCTTTTGCAAACCTCTTACACATTGTTATCAATAATTTTGCACCCTGCTGAATGCAGTATTCAACAAACTACTGAAACATGGAAACCTCTTTCAAATGTGGGTGATCTTACGCGAAAGAGGAATCTCCAGAGTGAGCTGGTTCTCTGAATGATGAATTCTATTCTAAAATAGCTTCTGAGGAAAGGGATGAAGAATAATTGAACATAAAAACCTATTTCTAAAAGATGATTCACCAAAATTATAAGAATTTGGACCTAACCACTCATAACAACTTCTCTATTGTAGTAATCCTCACAATCTCATTGGCACATATCCCATCAGTGATTTGCATGAAGATCTAGAAAACAAATACAACATGCAACCTGAAACATGTAATTCTGAAACACCACCTATAACAGCAAGACATAAAAGGATTTCAATTTGAAAACACAAGTACATCAAATTGCTATTACAAAATTTGAGACAGAAAATAAGAAGGAGAATTTTGTTGTTCTATTGAAACTGGAAGAGTGTCAATCTGTCCAAAATGAGTATCAAAAGGTTTACAAGCTCCCCGAGATGAGTAAGGGCAAGAAACTGATCTGAACTACTGAGAATGGAGAGTTGAAAGACTAAATCTATCAAAAAAAACTCTCAAGGAAACCCCTAATCTGAGCTCAGAAAAAGCTCAAGGAAAAAAGGCCTCAAACAAACTCAAAAAACTGCTTAAAAGCATAAAAAAGCACAATGCTTTTATGATGAACCTGTCAAGCCTCTAAAAATAGGCTAAATCTGATTTAAAAGCACAAAAACACCTTATCTCTCCAAGATAAATCTGAAATCCGACCAAGAAGAAAAATCACTCAAAGATCTACTAAAAATAGCAATAAAACATAAAGCAATTTATAAAATATCGCTTTAATGCTTCTGCTTTACAAGATGCAAATTTTTACAATTTTGTCTATTTTTGCAACTCAAAGATTGGAAATATTTTGCAAAAATAAAACTGCTTATTTCTCCAAGATATCATTCTGATTTTCTCAAAAAATTGAAAAAACATATTACATAATCTTCCTTTTATCAAAACTTCATCATCGATTTCTGCAAAATCAATCAAAGATAAAAACCCTAAAAATATTGACCCAAGGCTTAAGGTATTCATAATTCTCTCTAATTGCTCTTCATTTAAAACAAAACCCTAAGGCAAAATTCCATACCCTCTAAGGGAAAACAATAAGTCTTAAATACTTAAGACATCACCCTAGCATAGAATTTTAGCCTTACATAACCATTGATTTAGACTTAGGAAAACATAAGTCATAAACTTAAAATTTTGACCCCACCTTGGATTTTGACATATGCTCAAAACCAAACATTCTGGATGATGATGATGTTCGAATTAGGCATGAGGAAATAGGGTCAAACCCTAATTATCATTCATTTCACCCGTGACTTGAGAAGAAAGGAAACTCTGTTTGAAAGAACTCTGCCACCATGATGGTGTCGAATTCGAGCTCGTGTGCACATAAATCTTCCCTTGCTCTCTAGTTGACCGAATCTCCAATGGGTAAGCTTCTTTTCATGGTGAAATAGCTTTTCCACTTCATTATTTTGAGTATCAAAAATCCCTAAGGGCACGGTCTGCATAAGTTTGTTTCTGATCTTCTATTCCTTCTTTGACTTCTCCATACCATTATGAGTTCGAGCTTGATTTCTAGAGTCCACTTCATGAAAGCTTCGACTTGCTCTTATTCTCCTTCACTGTGTAGAGTTAAGCTTTGTTTAATGGTTTTTGTAATCTCTATTTTGGCCTTGAGGCCGTGGTGAACTCACTCTGATGTCTTTATTCTGAATCTTCTGTGTACTTCTCGTGCTCACTGCTGTGTAACATTCTCATCATAAGAGCTCGGCCACTCTTCAAAACTTGAAATCATGCCTTGGGAAACTAAAGAGAAAGCTATGGCTGCGGCTTTAGACTCTATCAGAATTTTAAACTGGTAATTTTCTTTGCTCTGTAGAAACCCTAAAAGGATTTCTTTATCTCATGAACTTTTGGCCATGTTCAGGCTGTGCCAAAAGAGCACTATAAGAAACAAATTCTTGACTTTTGGGCTCGACCCAGAACATAAACTTCCTATTATGTCTTTTTGATACTATTTGTGCACATGGGTATTTCTGTAGCTATCTCCTTTGCATTTTGAAACCGAACTAAAGATGGGTACTCAAAAATTTTAAAGGAAACTGCATTTTCTATGTTTTATGCTAAACTGGAAATGGGTCTTTTGAAGTATTGAAGGAAAATGCATTTGCTTCTCTTCTGAACTTGATCCAACACATAAATCTTCATATTTGTAGTTGTACTACTTTTCTCTGCTATCTCTTTTGTGGATTTTATGAAAATCATATGAGAACTGAATTCCTTCTACTTTGAGGCTCGAATCAATATAGAGATTTGCATATTTTGTATTTAAATTGTTGTTTAAAATAAAACCCATATGGGTATTACAAATTATCATTTTTTTTGTCCTTCTGAAACTCGACCATCAGTTGGAGAGCTTGTGTCTTGCCGAAAATTCATGCTTTCACTCCTGTCGCCATGACAATGTGTTTTCGGCAGGACCTCTTGTAGATAAAAAGGCTATACCAAAAATCTTATTTTTGCTCTTTCTGCACTTTTGAAACAGAATTCACATGTGGGTATTTGAAAAATAGAAACTATAAATTCATTTATGGATATAAACTCTACCCAGAACCGAAACTTTAACCTAAACTTCTGAAACAAAATACTATCATGGGTTTGGAGATTTTCAAAACAAAAGCATACTTTCTCAATTTCTGACAGAACTCGACCTCCTTTATTTGCTTGAAATGGTGCTAAAACTGTATATTTTCTTGCGTTTCCTCCAAGATTTTGGCTCAGAAAACCAGTGATATTTTGCATCTACTTCTGAAACAAAAGATGCCTTGGATATTTGTCTTTATTTTAACCTCCCTGAATTCTGTGTGTCTCAAACGAAGCAACTCATTGCATCACTGTTGCTTGATTAACAAATGCCTTCAGAAGTATATAAGAACATGATGGAATAACAAGAACTTGTGTGTTTGTTTATACTCGTTTGACTCATATACCCAGTTTTTCATTTTGGCATTTCTGTACATCCTTTGATAGTTGTATGACACCTGAATTTGATTCATAATCATTTTCCTCTTTTGATAAGAGCAACTAACCTCTTGTTACAGCATTGTCTTTGGCCTGAATCTTGAGAAAGATTTGTAGTTGTTCATTGAGTAGAAAAGGATCTCCCTGTTTGTAATCTGCCTGTATTTTAATGTCCTTCTGACACTCCTTAACCTTATTATGGAAACTTCATAGGGAAATAAAAAATGAATCATTGTAACCTCATGGTCACATGCTGCTCACTAGCTCATATGTATAGCTTGACAACTCATAACTTATTTCAGAAAGAAAAGACTTACTCTTCCCCTATTATCCTGGAATGATCTCTTTGTTATTACTGTTGATAATGCAATATTTCTTTACTAGTCAACTCAGAACTAGAGATTCATTCAACACTTCAAATGCACTGTCTTTGTCTGTTCCTATGAGCAACATGGTACTCTTCATGCATTTTTATATTTCACTGCACAAACTGCTTCTCATAAACTGTTCTCTTTGATGATGAAAATTAGAACAAAACATTAAGGCATATGTATGCCTGTTCACTATCCAAAAGATAAATAATGAATTGAAACTCACATGACACATGATTATAATCAACACAGAAAATGAAGTAATTCAGCAATTTCTGATGCAAATGCATTATGTTAAATTCCTTAAGTGAACTAAACTCACTGTTCACCTGTAGCCTTCAGAAAGAAATGTTGATCGTTATGAATGCACAGTTGGTTTCGTTACTTGATGGATAACTCTGTTTTACTCTTTCAGTTGTATTTCATTTTGTTTGATGTATATGATGAAATATCTTTCAAAAGCAACCCATTTAATGCATAGGGTAGCATGCCGGGCTCTACCCTTGTGGGAGCCCGTTTTACTCCACATGCTTGGTCTTCAAGCAATATTCAGCTTCATGACTTTACCTATACCTACACAAGGAAGCAAACAACATTAGCATAAAAAAATAGAACATGTTGATTATGATGTTGGTACTTCTCCTTCAGCTCACTTCTTTCATACTGCATTTGCTTGATTGTTTCAATGCATTGCTAATAGTATGTTGTACTATTGTCGGTGCATCATATAGGTTACATCATAGTTGGAGCCACTGACACCCCTCTTTTCCTCTTACAAGTCGATGAAGCTCGAGACGACGAGGTGCACCATTCAACATCAAGCGTTGATAATCAGGCAATGATGACTATGTTGCCACTTATGTGTTTTTGCTTTCGCATCTTCAGTAGTGCAACGTATTATTATAAATGTGTTGTCATAGTCACAGTTACATCCACGACTTGTGTGGATCTTTGATTTCAATTCCGCTTTTCAGTTGAAAAGAAAATGCATTTATGCAATGTTGTAATACTATTCTGATTGTGAAATCAAATAAAGCCTTGTAAAAATATGAGTTCTTTTTGAAATGAGTAAAAGCATCTAAAATGCTTATTTTGCACATGTACTCCATTCTGTCTTTCTTTTAAATCTGCAACTTCTAAATGGCACTCTGCAACTCCACCTCACTAAAATGTATAACTGATATTCAATGCATAATGATAATGATGCAAAACTGCATTCAAACATGACATTGCAATTCCACTTAGACGTTAAATAACAATCAGCCAGCTCCTCCATTTGAGCTGAGGCAAAAAATATGTAACACACATATCATCATCTCCACCAAAGATGATGTCATCAACATATACAAACATTAACTTGAAATCTAGAAACCAAACATACTGCATGCATAATATTAGGTCTAGAAGTAGTCAAGTACAACAAACCTACAATCATAGACCTATAAAGAGTCTAATCAACCTTTGGATACTCATCAGTCTTGCTCAAATGACAACCAATAACCATAGGGGTACTGACTAGTTTAGAATCCTCCATACCAAACATCTTCAACATCTCTTTAACATACTTAGACTAAGAAATAAAGATATCATCATCTAGTTGCACAATTTAAAGTCTAAGGAAGAAAGACAACCCACCAATCATAGACATCTCAAACTCTTTCTACATATCTTCTGCAAACCTCTTACACATATCATCATCTCCACCAAAGATGATGTCATCAACATATACAACCGCAATCAAAATCTTGTCTTCATGTACCTTAATATAAAGATTACTCTCTACAATACCTTTCTTGAATCATTGCTAAAGTAAATACCTATCCGACCAAGCATACCAAGCTCTAGGAGCTTGCTTGAGTCCATACAAAGCTTTATTGAGTCTACATACCATGTTCATAGCTTATGATAGCTAGAAACCATCTGGTTGCTCAGTGTAGATCTCTTCCTCTAAATCACCATTCAAGAAGGCTAACTTAACATCCATCTGATAGACTTTGAAATTCTTGTGAGCAACAAAAGCAAGATATATCCTTATTTCCTCCATTCTAGCTACTAGAGAAAAAGTCTCCTCAAAATCAATACCTTCAACTTGTGAATAAGCCTTACATACCAATTTGGCTTTGTTCCTCACAGCTTCACCATCTTCATTCAACTTGTTCTAAAACACCCACTTTGTTCCTATCACATTCTTATCAGCTACTCTAGGAACCAATTCCCATGTCTAATTCTTTTCTATTTGATTCAATTTTTCTTCCATTACCTTTATCCAACCATCATCTTTGCTAGCATCAAAAAATTTATTGGGATCTACCTTTAATAATAAACACAAGTTCACTTGCTCGCTTGCTTTTGCAAACCTTCTCATAGTCAACACACCTTCATTCTTGTCTTCAATGATCTAATCTATAGAATGATTCTTCTGAACATACTTTGTTAGAGTCTTAGGAACCTTCTCTAGTTCTAGTTTCTTCTCTTATTCTTCTTCTTCTTCTTCTTCTTCTATCCTTGGAAGTATATCAGTCTGTAAACCTCTAGTTCTTGTGAGATATGATACAAATCTTCATCTACCTTAACATTTGTGTTTTCAATAATCTTTTCCAATCTCTTTTTGTAGCATCTATAATATTTTCTCCAGGTTGAGTAACCAAGAAAGATCCCTTCATCACACCTTGAATCAAACTTTCCAAGGTTGTCTTCATATCTTTTGGTGTAGCATCTGCTGCTAAATATCTTGAATTATCTTACAATGGGAGGCGTACCATACCATAGATCATAAGGGGTCTTAGAGCTATTGACTCTCAATTTCACTCTATTAAGAAGACAGATAACAATGTGAACTTCTTACAATACATATTAGGTAGATCAACATATTTCAACATAGCTCTAACCATCTCTTAGAAATTCCTATTCTTCCTCTCCACTGCCCCATTCTACTGAAGGGTTCTAGGAGCAGACATATGTCTCCTAATACCATGATCTTCACAAAACTTTTTAAATTCATCTCCTCTATATAACCTTAAGCATTTGATCTTAGCATCCATTTCATTCTCAACTTCTTTTTTGAATATTTTAAACTTATCAAAAGCTTCTAATTTATCTCCTAGAAATGCAACCAAGTCATTCTAGTATAATCATCAATAAGCAACATGAAGTACCTTTCACCTTGTTGACTCCTTTTTCTTGTAGGTCTGCATAGGTCAGTGTGAATTAGCTCCAATGGCATTGTAGTAGAGTACTCCTTGCTCTTGAAAATCATCTTTGTTTGTTTTCCCATTTGACATTTCTTACATAATGTGTTTGTAGGATTAGTTATCTTAGGCATAGCTCTCACTACATGAGTAGAACTGATCTTCACCATATTGTAAAATTTTGTGTCCCATTCTTTTGTGCCACAACCAACACTCACCAGATTGAGCTAATAAACATATTCTTCCTTTAGATAATAGACATTTCCATTTTTCCTTGTACCTTCAATAACTAGTCTTCCAGACCCTACTTTCCTGATCTCACAAGCATTGACATGAAATATAAGATTGTATCCTTTGTTGCAAATTTGACTAACACTGAGAAGATTATGCTTCAGACCTATGACATAGAGGACATCCTCAATCTTGTTCTTTACATCAATTTTTATGACGCCCTTTGCAAAATTTGTGTTGACTCATCACCATCAAACTTAACACCTCCACCATTACACTTCTTAAGACTGATGAACCTTCCCTTGTCACCAGTCATGTGGTTAGAGAAACCACTCTCAATCACCCAAGCATTTACTTCTTCCATTGCATGAAAGGAAGTCCACACATCCATAGATCTTTCATCATTTTTGTCAGCTTACAAAGTACCAAACCTCTTACATTTTTCAATATCACCCTTTTTGTCTTTTAAAGCCATGAATAAGGTTTAATCATTTAAATCATTGTCCTCATAGAAAATCCATAATACGTAGCAAATCCAATATGGACCTACAACAACAAGTAGCCCGTGTATGGTATATTTTATCATATTTTTTATCATTTCAAAATATCTTTGAGTAATATTTATTTAAGGATATCTCTCTACAAAATTAGATAAATTTTGAGTTTGAATCATATCTAGAAAATATTTTGGATGTGCTTTATAGTTTTGACAACCAATTATTCTTTTTGAATCTCTGTGATTAGGAGATGGTCTTGTTATTTTTTAAAATTATCTTATTAAATATTTTAAGGCTTCAATTATAACCTTTTCTTGTGAGAATCAATAAAAAAATTCCCATAGTTTATTGTTATTTGGATCTCAAATATTTTAGACCTCCCAATGAATTCCATTAATATTTTTCTACTTATTCTAATTCTCTACTTATTTTCTTAATTAAGTGAGATCTAAGTATTTTATTACATACTACAATTGATGTAATTTGATGTCCTATATCATTACTATCTTTGGCGCGTGTGATGTTGAAGGTCTAATATTTGGTATGCATTGATTATATTTTTAAATATAGATTTTCATTAAATCAGTGTTAAATATTCTTAGACCAAGGGTCTTTATGTTGGGTCTAAACTTAAGCTTTCTCATCATTTCAACAAATAATTGACATTTTTCTATTTAATGTAATATTAAAAAATAATTGATACTTTATTAGAACTTTTATTCAAGTATGTTCAAGAATCTTTTTTTTTTAGCAAAAGTGGCAAGCCACTATATATATATAAAATACAAAAACCGAATTCGAGAGAGCATACTGGCAGGAAAGAACCAGGAAGAAAACCTCTGGTTATAGCTCAATTAGAATCTTATTCATTCATTGGTTTTAGAATTTTCTCATTAATTTTAATTAAAAAAAAGTTTTCTATGTAAAATTCTAGGTGGTGTTATCGATGGTAAACTCGATTCATTAGATAAATTTTATTCATTAAACAAAGTCTGTTCATCTTTATAACATGATATTTTTTGTGTTTTTAATAGGTTGATAAATTAATGTAGCATCTAAATTTAAATTTGAAATTGCAATATCCTTAATTATTTCATTATTTATTGATTCAATCAATGTTTGAATATTTAGAACAATGTTATATTCAAGTGAAAAATATGATGTAACTTCAACTCTAAGGTTCTATCTTCTAATTACATAAGGTTTTTTTATTTGTTGTCTTTATTTCTTCAAATTCTCCTCTTTTGTGACTTCAATAGATTCTTGGGGATCTAATTCAATTGAGAAATATAATATGTCTTCAAATTTAAAGTTTATTTTCTTATTTTCATAGAGTTCTCTTATCTATTCTCTTTTCTTCACATTCTTTCTTCATGCTCTTGTATTGTTTGTTTTTTAATTTTTCTTATCATGATTTTTAATTTTATATCAATCTAGCAAAATTTTGCAAATTAATGAAATCATTGATTAACAATATCAAATAAAAATAAAAATATGTAATTAAAATATTTTATGTCAATTTAAGAAGAAAAAGGTATATTTCTCAAATAATAATTCAAATTTCTTAAAATAATAAAATAATGATTGATAATATCAAATTCAACATTAAAAAAAAGCAATTAAAATCTTCTACGTTAATACAATATTAAAAAAATTAGTTAGTTTTGTCAAAAAAATATTATAATTCCTCAAAATAACTGAAAGTATGATCCTATATATATCATAGGATATGCAAAGCACATAGAAAAAAGATCATATGGGTTTGAAGTCACATGTTTTTCCATTTTGCTAATTGTTGCTCTATTTTATTATATCCCCAATTTTTTTTTGGTTATAATGCACACACATTTTATAAGAATTTTATAACATGTGCACATTATAACACACATGCACTAAAATTTTCTTTCCAGGCTCACATGTGCAATGTCCAAATAAATGTTTTGTATAAAATATACAAAATAAATAAATATTGAACATGCTCTCCATTAGGTTTGCACATTTCAAGATATTATTTTACAAAAATTTATGATATCAAACTCTCTCATACCTTTCTAACCATGTAATTTTAAAAAAAAAATACATAAAGAATTTGATCTTTTTTTTTTCCCATAGTTCTTATTTTTTGTTAAAAACTTATCACAATGATGTCATTTTTTTATCTAGTCATTAAAATTTAAAATAAATTACATTTTTATATTCTAGACTCCATTCTATACACATTCAAAAAATCATTTTTGATTAATTTTCTCAAAATTAAGGGGATGTAACCTAATTTCTATTTTCACGATTTTTCCACTCTAAAAATTAGCAAAAAATATATTTTCATTAAAAAATTAGCAAAAAAATGGCATAAACTATGTGATGTTTCTAACTTTCATTGTAGGGATTTGTGAAATACTTTTGAAAATTCAACATTTTAGAAGAGGAACACCTAACACCATGTTATATTTTTCTAAGAAAAATAAGACCAATTTGTGTGCTCCCCCTATTTTACTCTCTTATTCTCCACCATTTAGGCGGAAAAGTAGTTGAGAAACTATATTCTTAACACTAATAATCTTGTTCTTGTCAAATCCTAAATTTTTGAATGTTGGTATGTTGAATTGCTCATCCAAGATCATTTTTGTTGATTTAAAAAACAGGGTCACTTTTGACCCCATTTTGGCCTTCCATTTCTATGCAAATACCTTATGGACAAATGTGTTTCTTGATTTGTTTGTAATTACTTTAAAAAGTGTTGGAATGTTTTATATGAAACTTTATTTTTAGTAGCACTATCAATTATTAAAACATGAAAGTCACATATTTAAATGCCATTATTAAATGCTTACATCATATATCCAAAATCATTTTGTTTTCTTTTATCATGTTTGAATGGTGAAATCGTTCACACTTACTCTACACATGGTGTCTTCTAATGAATGCATCATACACTACAATTCATTTTATTATCTCATGTTTTATCTTAAGCCATTTCATCAAGTTGTATATAAAGGCTAAATATTACAAAACACTTATCCTCACATTATACGAAAAAACCTCTTTCCTCCCATTATTTGATCTTTGATGGTCCCATTTCTTCCAAAATTAATAAAAATAATGCTATAGCTAGCCATTAATAAAATGTATCCTTCCTCTTATCTAAAATTGATCCCATAATATCCTATGCAATCAAGTTGAAGGGGGAATGTCTCCTAATGCTTAAAGCAAATCTTCATGAGTCCTACACTCCACAACCTAGTTAAAGTGACACTAGCATGGATCCTATCACCACATCATAGTTAAATTTATGCTTTCTTGTTTCTACATTGTGTGACGGTTAAAGTGATTCTACCATGGGTCTTACACCAATCACCATCATCATGGATATTTTATCCTTTAGGAAGCCAACTTGATAATAATTCTAATATTGTTGCATACACAAAATCTTTTGTTATTCTAACCTCTTTTCTAGAGTTTCACAAAGGCCAACTTGATCCCATCTAAGCCATGACTCTCTCCCATATTTGATAGATGAGATAGAGTTTCTTAGACTTGTATATATTTTTATGGTGATAATTTGATACTAAGGATGTTTTTACTATATACACTGATATTCCATTTGTGTGTTTTACAAATATAATACATTGCTTGAGTGAAGAGAAAGAAGAAAACACAAAATAATTCTTCTATATCCTTTTGGAGTTAGGCATAATGTTTTCAATTATATTTTTAATTTTATCATACATGATTCACTTAACGCGTGCATGTAGTTGAATCAAGGTTTTGTAGAGATGAAAAGTACCTACTTAACACCTTTTCCTCTCATTTAACAACTAATCTTAACCCAATTATTTTATAAGCATTAAAATAACCTTATATAACCATTTGGAGCGCAAATGATCCATGATCACATAACCCGCTTCATATTCAACCTTTCTAGATCCAAACACCTATTCCATTTTAGTCCTCATCATTTAACTACCTTGGACACTACTATGCACAATCACATTCCCAACTTTTAAAAGTAAAAATTTCTAATATTGACATCTACATTTTATGCTCTAGTTCATTCTCACATCCTTTCTATGCCCAAAGATATCAAAAATAGTCATGTAATTGCTTGTTCAAGGAGAATAAAACTATATAAAGAGGGGGACAACTTGCACATGCAACTAACAATAAAGTAGGAGCCACAAATTTGAGAAACACTTGAAATTCCATTACTATATATTTATAGTTGCACTCATACACACTCTCAAATACTACACTTAATCACTCAAGTATTTTACATATTTACCAAGTTTCCATTCAATTTTTTGTGAGGCTTGATTGTCATCAAGGAAGTTTTGTATTGAAACATCTTCAAGACAAGTTCCCAAGGTGGCTATAACACCATCTAGTCCGTATATCAAAGTTTTATTATTGGTGGTGAATAATGTAGAGGTGTAGATGCAAAACTTGTAGTTGTACAAATCATGATGTGGCAAAAAGATATTAGTATGGTTCTATGGACACTATCATACAAAAAATGATAGAACCACACACAACTGTCTCAACTTCATGTAGAATTCTATATTACTTATAATATCTCTATCCATATAAGAAACAACAGTGATCTATCAATACCAATCAACATTTCTAACATTTTATAACTTCATTTTATTATTTCAATGAACAATCTCAACTAGTTAATTTAGAATCAATAAACATTCAATAACTTGTTATCATTTATTATGATTCTAGATGTGACAAGGTAGTCTATTTTCTTAGAGTTTACATATAAAATGCATTATTGTTTTGGTTTGTCCTCAAACAAGCTCCCTTACTTGAGGAAGTTTCCTTAAGGAAGGTATTGAGTATGGTGAAAGCAAATGATTTTGATTTTTTGGTTTGTGTTCTCTCGAATAAGACATGTAGCTTCTTATTGTGTGGCAAGATTTGGCTGATATGCTTTCTTCTACGAAACCTCCACTGTAATTTATGACAATCCATAAATTATCCAACTGTCATTGTATGGTTTTAACTCTTCTTCAGTAGCCAACTTGGCTGTATATGCACGTCTATGACTGCACATCTGTAAACTGATATCTATAACCTCTTATTCGCTTTAAGACCATATATATTAAAAAACTTGGTTGTTAATATTATGTTTGATGGATTATTGTTCATTGTTTTATTGGGATGATATAAAGAAATGGTTTCTTTCTGGAATGGATCCTTCCCGTGACAATGAAAGATTTGTTCTCCGCTGGCATTCATATGAAGAAATATTGTCGTTACTAATAATACTGCATATCGATAATGCCATGAGGATTGAAGTA
Organism: Sequoia sempervirens; assembly: GCA_007258455.2. Classification (NCBI taxonomy): domain Eukaryota; kingdom Viridiplantae; phylum Streptophyta; class Pinopsida; order Cupressales; family Cupressaceae; genus Sequoia; species Sequoia sempervirens. The sequence goes on along the minus strand of VDFB02106927.1, from coordinate 12,108 downwards.
TATTCGATATTGTGTCCCATGTCTTTTGGTTTTGAGCGTCTCTTTTGGGGATATTTCAGTCATCTGTGTAAAGCCAACAAGGAGGACAAGGATGGTTGGCCATGTCTCAATTCAAAGGATCTGATCTACAAGATATTATTTTCTTAAAATTGATAGAAACGTTATTGACCAAACCAGGAAAATAATATCTTAATATTTATTGTTTTTTGGGTGACTATTTTAGTAGAAGTTATGGGTGGATGATATAGTGCCAAGTCATAATGGTTTGGGATTTATGGTGTTGTGTTTTAAGTTTTTTGGGTGGCGAGGATGAGGTTTCTTATTTGTAGTTTGGGATTAGTTAAATCTATAAACTTTCAACAATACACATATGGTATCTTTCTATCTTAATGTAAGGGATATAACTTAAAGTGTATATTTTAAAATTTAATCTCTTTATTTTGTCATTTTGGATAGATTTCATAAATGCATTATATTAGCATTCAATTTAATTCATTTGGTGCACTAATTGATAGTCATTCTAAACCTATTAGTCAACTGTCACCATATATGATTCATCTCAAGGTTGGTAATCACTTTTCCTAGCATTTTCTCCACCTAGACTATGTCATATAGTGTGATTGGACTTGGACGTGACCACACATCATAGCCTAGTCCACTTGTTTTAAATTTCAAATCTCTTGCTCTCCAACCAACTTTTCTAAGAATTGATCATTATCCTCTTAGCCTACATGCAAAAATACTCAAGTTAAGCATTTGGGAACATGCATTCAAGTACATCTCCTAGGTTATTAAGAGCAAGAGGGATTCACATTAATTATCACTATCAAGGACAAACATAATAAAAGTTCTTCCATGGATACGTCAATTTCAATCTTAGTTACATTGGTTGCATCAATTTTGCATCTCTACTTAATGCATTTTCTAACTTTGTTCAACTATAAGGAGCTTGACTACTATCAAGGAATCTAATGATCTTTTGTCCATCCTAAAACATGCCCCACTATGATTCTCAACATAACCTCTTTCTCAACAATATGTATAAAAGACACAAGAATGCACAATCAAATTGCATCAATCAAAGTAAGCACAACCTATATCTAGGACCAAGCTACATGGTGTAGTCCTATTTTCAAAAGTAGGAACCTTTTCAAATATCCCTATCCAAGTTTCCTAATCTCTATTCTAGAACCATATCTCAAATTTTAGTTGTTTATTGCATCACAATATTTGATCAACAAAGCCAAATTCAATGTTATCTTAAAAACTAGATAAACACATTATTTTTCAATAACTTTCAATTTCTTAGTTCTAGATTATTCAATATGCAACACTTCCTTTCAATCCCAATTCTTATTTTCTAGGTTTGATTTGATTTATTATTAATTAACATTAAAGAATAATTGTATCCCCTTATATTTTGGTGAATTGTAACTTCCATGTCTATCTTTTTAGGGTGCAAAAGTGCTAAGAATTTTATTTTCTTATTACCATAGTGAGTGCATATTGATTCATCATTTGTTTGTTAAGTCATTACCTTTGTGTACCAAAGAAAAGCATAGGACCCTTTAGTTACCTTAGACATAGCACTAGTTGGATTCTTTGTCTTAATACCATGTCTTCTTCTTTCTACACCCAGTAAGTATAACATGTAGCATTATGATAAGGAAGAAAGATGTGAGAACTATGAGGCCTTCATTGATAATGTTAAAAATAAAAATAAAAATAAAAATGAGATGGTTAGCAAATTTAAATCCTTGTGCAATCAACTTTCTACCATAGGTGACGATATGTGTGCTTCATTTGTAGTTTATTATCTTACTAAGATATTTATCAATAAAAAGTATAACACATAATCAATTAAGTTTAAGATAAATATTGAAGATACATGTTCTTTTGATATTGTGGACAATGTTTCCTTAACCCTTAAGGTCTACTCATCATTCACCTTCCTCTATTTTATCTATGTGATCCCAACAAACCCATCCCAAATCATCCTCCATCCTCCTATTTCTATTATCGGCACTCATTCCTCTCATATCCCTCATATTTTTTGACCCTTTCCTACCACACCCATACCCACGCCTAATATTCCTATATCTTTATCTAGCCATATCAACCATATGTCTTAAGCCATATACACACCCCCTTAGACAACTATTTTGATTATTTATTTTTTCCCACTCTAACATTTCCCACCAATTGGAAACTATCATGGGTGAGTCAAAGGATATGAAACATGTACCAATGACATGCAAAATTTGAAGGGAAAACAATCTACTAAGAGTGGGGGGATGAATCAGTAGATCTAATCAATTCAAAATTCTTATCTTTGCTATGGTTATGATTCTTCAAAACTAACCCCACATAAGCAATTAAAACATAAAACATAAAGCACACAAGAGAACACTGGTTATACGTGGAAACCCAAGATTTGAAAAACCAAGGTGAGAATAGTTGCTTGATCTATTGTCCAAACCTAGCCTCACAATACATAAATATACAAATGAATTTTACAACATAAAGTAGGCACCAACCTACTAGAGACACCAATCCCCTAATGTATCTATAGGAACCAACCTACTAGATACACCAATCCCTAATTGAAATAGTATAGTAGGTAGAACACCAATCCTACTAGATTACAAAGATAAAGGTTTGTGGATCTGCAATACAATAACACACTCTTCATACATGTGCTAGAGTTTCCTCAGACACTCTTCTACTCTTCATATGATCTTCTGATGATACCACACAAACTAGAATGCAACCTTATCTTTTGTTTACACCTACAACCAAATTTTGTTCACACCAGTGTAATTCAACTTGCTTGTCCACTCTCACACAATAGAGAAGTATATACATTACATTGCATTTACACTCTTCCATGTTGGCCAGGGATCCGCAAACAACCAGGATGATATAAGGTGGACCTAAATTCAAATTACATGAAATGTGTAACATGCCAGTCCAAAATCAAATTTCTTGCCACCAATAGAACATGATGTCGTGCACTACCAAAAGGACCTTAATCAAGTCCTATCCTAACATAACACACAAGAATTGAATTTTTTACTAGCCATTACCGCACAAGCCAAGAACACCAACTGGATGACATATAGACACAAAGAACCTTCTGTCACTGCAAAAAAAATTCATGCTAAACATATCCTCTAGAAACTCTAGAATATGATAGAACAAGTGTAGGAATACCCTCCTTTCAAATTCTAGAGCCTACAATGTCTCCAGAAGGGAGACCTAAGAAACATTGAACCTAATAAACACATGGTTGAAACATTCTGGTGTAGTCCTCTGGACCACTATTGTCTTAGTGAATAGATACATACATGATATTGTAAGCATACAATACTTACACCAACCTCTAGAAAATAGTCATGTCTCAATAAAAACTAATAGTGATATAATTGATGAAGCAACTTCTTTATTAAAGACACCTTCTGATACTTAGGAGAAATATAGCATATATTTTTGCAACTCTCTACAACTCAAAATGATCAGTCGAGGGGAATATAATGATAATTATACTCCTTTCATCTTTGACAACCATTACTCTTACAATCTTATTCATGAATAACAACCTTTGACATTAATGACAACCTATGTCCAACAATCTCCCCCTTTGTCATTAATGGCAAACAAAAATATGTTGGGCCATCTATAAAAACCAGTTGGTCATACATGAACACATTTCTCCCCCTTAGAATGATTTCTCCCCTTTGGAAGATATAGCATTTTTAGTTCACTTTCTCCCCAAAGATACAAAATTTTGAGTTCACTTTATCCCCCTTTGACATCAGTGGAAAAGGTCAAAAATTCACTCAAACTATCCCCTTTTTGCATTTATGAAATACTACACAATCTGAAAACCTATTTCTCAGATAGACTCCCCTTCATTCCATGCATCACTGCTACTAAAAACGCTCTATAAGACCACCCAACCTTCTTGCAGTAGGGAGAAAAATCTCCCCCTCACCATATGCTTCCTCTTGATTCAAGAGGAGTGAGCAATAACTCCCAATTTCTACCGAAGAAACTCAAATGTCTCCTTAGGAAGTAGTTTTGTGAATATATCTGCTACTTGCTCCTTTGTCTCAACATATGCTAACTTCACCTCTTTTTCTATAACCTTCTCCCTCGAAAAATGGTATTTGATTGCAATATGTTTTGTCCTTGAATACATCATTGGATTCTTTGAGATATTTATGGCATTGGTGTTATCACGAAGAATAGTGATAGGTTCATCAAACTCAATCTTCATCTCATTCAAGTTTTCTTTCATCAAAATCAATTGAGTGCAACATGATGTTGCAACAATGTATTCCACTTTTGCTATAGATAATTAAATTGAATCATGTTTCTTGCTCAACTAGGACACTAAAATTTCACCAAGAAAGACTTATCCACCACTTGTGCTCTTCCAGTCATCTATGCATCCTACCCAATCTATATCTGTGTATGCAGTTAAAGTAAAATTTTCACTCTTTGGATACCACAATCTAAAATCTATTATAGCCTTCAAATATCTGAATATTCTCTTCACTTATTTAACATAAGTCTCTTTAGGTGCAACCTAAAATCTAGCAACCATGCCAACTACCTGCATTATATTTGGTCTAGATGTTGTCACATACAACAAATTTCCAATCATAGATCTATACAAGGTTTGGTTTGTCGAAGCAGATTCATCATATTTACTTAATTTGTATCATGTAACCATAGATGTACCCACCGGTTTGCAATATTCCATTCTAAACTTTCTTAGCATCTCCTTAATGTATTTGTTTTGGGAAATGAAAATCCCTATATGTCTTATTGTTTAATCTGCAACCCAAGGAAAAAGGATAATTCACCTAGCATTGATATTTCAAACTTATTCTGGATTTCCTTCTAAAACATCTTGCACATGTCATCACTACTACCACCACAAATGATATCATCTACATAGACCACAAATATTAATAGTTGATCACCTTATGTTTCTATGTATAGATTACTATTTGCACTCTCGCTTTGGAACCCTTCTTGTTGCAAGTATCCATCTAACCTTGAATACCAAGCTCTAGGAGATTCTTTGAGTCCATACAAAGCCTTCTTCAATCTGCACACATAATCTGGATTGTCAAAATATTGAAACCCTTCTGGTTGTTCAATGTAAACCTCTTCTTCTAGCCGTCCATTTAGAAATGTTGACTTCATATCCATTTGATATACATTGAAATTCTTGAATGCTGACAAAGCTAAAAACATCCTGATTGCTTCCACTATTGCTATTAAAGCAAAAGTTTCTTCAAAATATACACCTTCAACTTGAGCATATCCCTTACACACAAGTCTAGCCTTGCTTTGGATCACCTCACCTTCTTCATTTAGATTGTTGTTGAAAACCTAGTTGGTTCCAATCACATTCCTGCCATTAGGTCTTGGGACAAGTTCCCCAGTTTCATTCTTCTTGATCTAATTCAGCTCTTCCTCCATAGCTTATATCCACCCTTTCGCTTTGCTTGCTTCTTTATAGGACTTAAGCTCTATCTTTGACAATAATGCAAAGTTTACTTGCTCATTTTCCTTCTCAAGTCTCTTTCAAGTATGAACCACACTATCTTTATCTCCTATAATTTGGTCTTCAAAGTGGTTCTTCTAAACATATTTTGGTGGAGTTTTTGCAACAAATTTTGAATTCATTACTGTTATGGTTTGGTTCTTCATCATCTTCTACTTATGGAGTACCAGTAGACTGAATTATCTCATATTTTTGGATTGTCAAAATATTGAAACCCTTCTGGTTGTTCAATGTAAACCTCTTCTTCTAGCTGTCCATTTAGAAATGTTGACTTCATATCCATTTGATATACATTGAAATTCTTGAATGTTGACAAAGCTAAAAACATCCTGATTGCTTCCACTATTGCTATTAAAGCAAAAGTTTCTTCAAAATATACACCTTCAACTTGAGCATATCCCTTACACACAAGTCTAGCCTTGCTTTGGATCACCTCACCTTCTTCATTTAGATTGTTTTTGAAAACCTACTTGGTTCCAATCACATTCCTACCATTAGGTCTTGGGACAAGTTCCCCAGTTTCATTCTTCTTGATCTAATTCAGCTCTTCCTCCATAGCTTATATCCACCCTTTCTCTTTGCTTGCTTCTGTATAGGACTTAAGCTCTATCTTTGACAATAATGCAAAGTTTACTTGCTCATTTTCCTTCTCAAGTCTCTTTCAAGTATGAACCACACTGCCTTTATCTCCTATAATTTGGCCTTCAAAGTGGTTCTTCTAAACATATTTTGGTGGAGTTTTTGCAACAAATTTTGAATTCATTACTGTTATGGTTTGGTTCTTCATCATCTCCACTTCTGGAGTACCAGTAGACTGAATTATCTCACATTTTCACTTTCCAAAATCCTCTTTAGCCTTTTGTTATAACACCTATATGCATTAATTCTCAAAGAATAACCAAGAAAAATACATTCATCAGATCTGGAATCAAACTTACCCAAATTTTCTTCATCCCCTTTGATGTGATACTTGCTTCCAAAAATCCTGAGATGCCTGACTAAAGCCAGTCTTCCTCTCCACAACTCATATGGTATTTTATTTTTCTTTCTTCTAATTTGAGCTCTATTCAAAACATACACTACATATTGAACTGCTTCTCTCCAATACATATCCAGTAGATTTTCTTGACTCAACATTGTTCTTTCCATCTCTTATACAATTCAATTTTTCCTTTCAACAACTCCATTTTGTTATGGAGTCCTAGGAGTAGAAAATTGCCTTTGGACCCCATGCTCTTCATATAATTTTCATACTTATCAGAAGTAAACTCTCCACCTATATTTGATCTCAAAAATTTGATTTTTCTTTTGCTTTCATTCTCAACTAATTCTTTGAATGCCATAAACTTCTCAAATGCTTCTAACTTCTCTTTTAGAGAAGTAATCCATGTCATCCTAGTGTAATCATCAATGAGCACCATGAGATACATGTCTCCTTGTAGAATTTTAGTCCTCATAGGTCTGCACAAATCTTTATGAACCAAATCCAATGGTTTTTATGTAGAATGCTCCTTTGCAAGAAATTTGCATCTTGTTTGCTTTCCTTTAGGACATTAATACCAACTAATGATGGAACAAGCTCCCAAGAATCAACACCAAGTGCTAACATCAATGACAACCAACTACCAACAATCTCACAAAAATATCCTCAGGTGTTGACATCAATGACAACTAACAATCAATGTTGACATCAATAACAACAATTTCCTTGACAATCTCCCCCTTTGGCATTACAGTTCCCCCTAGAAGCCACGTTCACTAGGAAATATGCATACAAAATATGTGAAACATTTGATGCATATCCATCTTCATATCCATCTCTATCTCTACTTTCCTCTCTATGTATCTCCCCCATCTCTAACTCCTTACCTCTCCCTATATTTCTCTCTCTTCCCCCTCTTTTTTCCCACTATATCTATCTATTTATCTCCTCTTTCTATCCCTATCCCTCCCTCCATATCTTATTTATGTATCTCCCTCCCTCTCTATCTCTCTCATCACACACATACACCCACTCTCCATATTTCACCATCCCTATCTCTATCTATCTCTCTCTCTCCATTTTTTTTATCTCTCCCCCTCTCTCTATTACATGTCTCTATCTTTCTATCTCTATCTCTCTCCCTCTATCGCCCCTATTTCTCTCTCCCTCTCTCCATCTCTATTTGTCTATAGTTCCTTCTCTTTGTTTATCTCTCCATCTCTCCATATCCCTCTTAGTCTATATCTCTATCTCCCTCTCCCTCATCCTTTATATATCTCTATCTCTTCATCGTTATCTTCCTCTTCTTCCTTTATATATTTATATCTTTTCATCACTATCTCCCTATATCTCTCTATCTTTATCTCTCCCTCTAGGTCATCTATATCTCTCTATCTAATTATCTCCCTCTTCCTCTCTTGATCTATATTCATCTTTACCTCTATCTTCCTCTCTCCCCCTTTATCTATAGACATATCTCCCTCTCTATCGATCCATCTCTCTCCATATCTCCCCCTCTCCCTCTTCCTAGACCTCTATATCTATATCTCTTTGCCTCTCTATCTCTATCTCTATCTCATTATCTCTCCATCTCTCTACCCCTATAGCTCTCCCTCTCTCTCTCTCTATATCACTTTCTGTATATATCTTTATCTTTATATCTCTCCCTCTCTCATTCTCTCCCTCTCTATATATTTATCTCTTCCATCTATGTCTATCCCTCTCTCCTCTCTCTTTATATCTCCCTCTGGTCCATATCCCTCTCCTCCTACTCCATCTCTATCTATATCTCCCTCTACTTCATATCACTCTCCCTCTCTTTCTCCATCTCTATCTCTATCTTCCTCTCTCTATATATCTCCTTTCCCCTCTCTCTCCCTCGCTTTCCCCCCTCTATCTCTCCCTCTTTCTATCCCTCTCTCTCTCTCTCCCTCTCTCCCTCTCCCTTTTGCAAACATAACATGAGCCTATTGGTAATGGATTCTGATTATCTTCACGATTCAAAGGTTTTTCAGTTATGTTTGGATCCTTGTAAGTGGATGCATATTTGATTTGAAGCAATCACTTCTCTATTGAGATCTTTGTTGCACAAACAACATCATTTGCTAAATTTCCTACCAATTGAACTTGTGTACTACACAAATATATGTAAAAATAGACCAAAATTTTCTTTAATTGACCTTCCACACTTCTTCAGTGTACTCATGGCACAACAAGGTGCAATTGCTAGAATATAAATATCTACATTATATAATATGATTATAATATATTAATATCTACATATATTAAAATCATATTAAATGTATTTTTATTTTCACTAAATAATTAATATTTAAATGATTTAAATTTTAAAAATAATTAAAATATTTTATTATTATTAAATTATTAATATATAAATAACCTAATATATAATATAAGCATTGATTATTTATAATATAAGGTTTATATATATATATATATATATATATATATATATATATATATATATATATATATATATATATATATATATATATATATATAAAATAGAATGATTATAATATATTAACATCTATATTTTATAATATATTTTTATTTTTTGATTGGTGACCACTTTTAACTCAAACTATGAACCAGTGGGGTCACAGCGGGGGACCCCATCCCCGAGTAGATGCAGAGGAATTAACACCTCCTTTTTTCTGCTTCCTCTATCACCCCTCCTCCTACCTCCTTCCTTCCTTCTTCTTCCTCCCCTTCTCCTGCCTGTCACCCCTCCTACTTCTTTCTTCCTCTCATTATACTCCACTTCCTCCTTGGGCCTCTTCCTCCCATCTCTCTCTTCTTCTCTTCTCCCCTCTACCCCTTCATCTCCTTCCTTCTCCCCTCCTTGTATTCCTACCTCCCATCACTCTGCTTCTGTCGACCACCCCGTACTCCGTTCCTCCTCCTGTCTCTCCTCCAACTTCCCTCCACACCTCCACTCCTCCTTCCTTCACACCTCGTTACCAGCGTTTTCCTCCAAAACTTCTTTCTTTCTCCTGTTATTCCGGCACTCCCAGCGCTCCCTGCGTCTTTACCTTCGTCAACACTTCTCTCACCATCGCAGAGCCTGCCTGGCATGAACACCAATTGACCGATCAATGCCTATGTTTGTTCTCCTCATCTACTGGTCCTCCTTGAAGTTGCTGCCAGCTTGCTGCGACTTGAACCTGGGACACCCTATCAACAGGGCCCATGACTTACCGTCACGCTGCAGGGCGAATCCCATTAAAAAAATAACATTGAAAATCTCTAATGTTGTTTGAAGGAGCGCAGTGGCAGAAGGAAAACACCACAGATAAATATAGCTCCTTTGAACCTTTTTGCTTTAGTCACCTTCAGAGGCAACACAGACACAAGTAACCTGCCTTGCTTTGGGGATGACAAATCTTTAACATAAACAGAGCAATAGGATGGTTGATCCTGCCAGATCTAAAACATAGAAATAGATCAGTGGAGACAACTTATCTCTCCCAAACTAAATATTAATAATATGTAGCATATGACTATTTAATATAACATATTATAACAAATATATATATTTTTTAAGGTTTTACATTTATTATTTATTATTTATTATTTTTAGAAATGAATATTGAAGAAATATTCTATTTTTTAAGATTCATGTTCATGTAGGAAAAAAGATAATGGTAGAATGAAAATAAAATAATATTTTATTTATATTTTATATATTTATATTTCTTATTAAATATTATATGTTTTTGGCAAGTTACTATCAAGAGGATAACTCTCTTTCATTAAACAATAAAAACAGATATTGCATTGACTAATCCACAAAACTGAATTGGTGAGAGAATTTAATTTGTATTATTTAATAGATAGATGAGACATTCTCAAAGATCTTGTAAGCATTCAACTTATAGAGGAGAGAGGAGGCTTGGTTCATAGCAAAAAAATCCTCCAAAATTCCATGTTGCACTTTGTTATACCTTCTAAAAATAGATTAAATCATTCCCTCAACTCCACATTATTCTTCATTACCAATCTACTAAAGACACCTCTAACATCATGGATATCAATTGAACAATCATAGTTTGAGATTGCAAGGATTCCTTTGTGCCAATCGAACTCCAACATATTTTGGCCCAACACTTACACAAAACTCATGACAAAAGCACCTAGAATTTTGTAATCATGTACATGACCATTTTCAATAAATCCTTCCCAATAATAGAAACAATTGTGTGCTCTATCACTAGCATGGGTATTGCCAAGAGCTGACCTAGTTGGTTGGATAAATATTCCTCTAAGGGGCATCCATTTTGCATTCTTCTTTTTCTCTAAAGAACTAGCTTCAAAAAAATAGGCATTATTGGGGCATATAACAAGATTCCAAGCCTTGCTCTCATTGTGATCCAAAAGAGTGAAGTGATTTTTCTACCCCAAGCCCTAGTGTTAAGCAATTCACATATACCAATTTCGATTCACAAAATGATGGTGCCTTCCAAGGAGGGAGTCTTATTAAATATTCTTGTGCCAAATGATCATTAATGGACTCATGATCAACAACCACAACCACAACCACAACAAGTTGCAATGCAATATCATCCATCCATTTAAAAATTCCAAGATGTCCATCAAAAAAGCATTCTACCAACCCAAATTGTTGTAGAACAAATGTCAACAAGATTGTGCAAATGAACACTGGATCGATAAGTGATTAGCGGATTCCTCAGATTAAAGCATAAATGACATCTAAATGATTAAATATTATGCTTATACTAAATATTAATATTATATTTATTATTAAATATTTTCTTTGACATATAAATGACTACCAAATTTTAGATAAAAGATGAAATTTTTGTTAATGCATTCACATCATTACACTTCACCCCTTATTGTCATTGTAAAACACCTGTCAATATAATTACTTTTTAATAATTTTATTTATAATATATACTAATATATATTCTCAAATATGTTTTCTTTATTTTTCTTTCACAATCACTATATTGAAGATTTCATTGAAACTCAATGAATATGTTTGTAGGAGGACGAGAGACTAAGACAACTTGACAGAGAGATTTACAAAAAAAAACTCATGACTCCAAATTGAGAAAACAACCAAACCCAAGAAAATATCATTCAAAATTACAAAATACAAAAAACAAGATTTTAATCAAGATAAGGTAGGCATTACAAAATTATGTGTGGTAAGGAAGAAAGAATCAAATTCCATGAATTATCTTCCATGTCTTCCTCTCACTAAGGCCATGGAGGGTCCAAGTGTCAAAGCCTTGTGGTGTCCTAAAGCATAGAAAAAATCCATTAAGGTAATTGTTTTGGAAGGGCCCTTCACCAAATAAGGCCATCCATACATCCTAGTATGGGACAAGAGGCTTGTGCCTTCTCCCTAGGGGGAAGAAATCATCTCATCCAAAAAGTCAGGGATGTGCTTAGGATCAAAAGGACCATCCTTGGAAAGACTGATAATGGGCAATAAAGTAGTTAGAAAATTGGTATATAAAAATATATTTTTAAAAAATATTATTCTAATTTATAA
>VDFB02106926.1:0-31377 GCA_007258455.2 Sequoia sempervirens | reverse complement strand
AATGTTGACAACTTTTTCAATTTTTTTCTTTTGATAGATCTTGAATCCTTCTTCAACCTAAGATCTATAAAACAAACAAGAGGGAAAAGATGTTTGTTTTTGGTGAATGGGGGTTTTCCTTGGTGAAACCTCGTTTTGGTAATTAAACCTTGAAATGAAATAATGAAACATGAAAGGAATGATGAATGAGAAAGTTCTATATTGCAACTCACCAAACCCTTGATTTGAAACCCTTGAAGGAATGAAACTTTGTACATCTCTCCAAGTTCTTGATCTTGCATGAAATGGTTTGATTGATGTTGTGATCTTGATGCTTGAATCTATATTTGAAACTTGAAACCTACATCACAATGTTAGATCTAGAAACATGCATGATGCTTGATAACTTTGACGTGATGGTTGAGATCTTGAATGTTGAAACAAATGATTGAGAAATATTCTCTTGAACACTTTGAAAATAATATTAGCTCTTGGAATAGATCTCTTGAAAATCTAGGATTTGAATTGATAAAAGACCTTGATTTTATAGGTAATTTTCTTATTTCCCAAAAATTAAACATCACAAGCTGACATTTGAATTTGAATTTGGGATCATAAAAAGGCCACCAAAAACATTAAAATTTTTGTTTTAGCAACTAAAGGGGACCCATTCGCCCAAGGGAGAATGGGTCCTGACCTAAATTGCCAGGACCTATTCATTTTAGGGTGTTAAAAATGATAATTGCATTAATTAAATACTGATTCCCCTTTCATAAATTGCAATTAATTAGGCTTTTAGATGCATAATAGGTCCAATTAGAGGATTAATTAAGTCCAATTAATTAAGGGACCTTAAAGGCAGAAAAAATGCATGGATGGTTACCTTTATCACCAGCATCCCCAACAAAAGTATCAAAGGTTTACCAAGAGAGGTCCAGAATTATAAATTGGTTAGATGGTAGACAAACAGCTACCGCGAGGACACTAAGCCCCAAGATCTTAAGATCCATGAAACCAAACAACGCCAAGCACAAAGAGACACTAAGACATATGTTAGCCATGCAAGTAGGGTGACAAGATATTACAAGCATACAATAATTAAAATTAAAAGAAATAATGGAAAAGAGGTATGATCGCTTCTAACTCATGGTCCAATCCATATGGATCAAGCCTTGGTTGTTTTTCCAAAAATGTTTACAAGTGGAAACACATTGTCCACTAGGTGAGCCCCAAAAAGTGGCTAATTGGAAGTCATGCCAATTCTATAGGCTCCCATTGTACTAACCATACCAAAGTTATTCCTCCTGATAGCTTTGATAAGGTGCCACATAAATGGTTACAAGGCTAGCAAGTTGCAATATGCTAGGAACTCATGAGAAAGTCTCCACTAGCAAGCAACTTGTGTTATGCTTAGTGGCCTTCAAAAACATAAAGGCTCCACTGGTAAGAAATTTGTGTTATAATTGGTGGCCTTGATGCATGCAATAGGATATTCAAATGGGTTTTTCTTAGTTCATGATAGGTCTCACCTTAGGCAACATTGTGCTTAATTTCTCCAAGAGAGGACCAGTCGAGGACAAAAGATTCACAACTTAGGGAATGCAATCCATAGCATCACCACTAAGAGGAATGTTATATGCCAAGAAAAGGTTGTAATATTGAAGGACATCAAACCCAATGACACCACCAAGAAGACACATCACGTGAAGTAAGAAGACCACACTTTGAGGCGAACAATGAGTGGGGATGTGTATGCCCCCACTTTAAAGAAATTTCTAAACACCATGTTGTGAGCATTTACTTTAAAGTAGATCATAATAAATACCAATACACCAGAGATTTATTTAGAAAGCCCTATGTAAAACGTATGTTTCCAAGATAGAGCTACATAATGAAAGGATGGTTTCCCCCATATGCAATCCTAAGATAACACATAAGGGATCCAAGGATTTTGGGTTAGTGTTTGTTGTTGCTACAGTGATATAATCGAGCTTAGAACCATCATCATTCCCTAAATGACTCATGGAAAAATGAGCACAAAGGAATAATGACACATAGAGAGAGAAAAAGAACAAAGGGAAACTTTTAGTTCAACATGGAAGAGACTTGAATGTCTCAATGCCTTGTGTCATCCCCAAAAGGAAAACACAAGAAAGATGGTTACGATAGATAAGAGAATGCAGATACAAATAGAAGAATGTCACAACAGATTCACTTCCTTTGTATCCTTGCACCAATGACAAAGAACATCACAACAGGTCACATTACGCACATGCAATCACAAAGAACGTGAATACAAAGAAAATAATAGTATGGCACATGCGAGTCAACCTATAGTAGGTCATCCACATCCCAATCTTTTTCCTCATATGTAGAAGACGGACAACTAGCCAAAGGGACAATGGCAATTGTTGTACTAGGAGCATCACCAAGTGCAACACATGGTGAGTCACTCTTGTTATGAGGATCATCATGGTTGTTATCATTTAAGCTCATGGAAGAGGAAAACAATAATTTTATCTCATTATACACTTCCTCATCAATTTTAGTAACCTCATCATCATCATCCAATTTAATCACAACTAGAGGCCTAATGACAATTTCAATAGAAGGTTCTCATTATTTTTGTTGTGGTGAAGGTGGAGAATCATCATGCTTTGTGTCAATTGGTGTTTGATCTTGATATTCTATTTTATTCTCATCTTTTAATATATGAGAAATAACACGATTTCTACACCTACACTCTTTACCATTTCTATTTCTTTTTGTGTGATTTTCAAGTTGTGATTGTGTAGGAGCAGGTTTGTCAACCACTAGTTTATTTTCTTCCTACAAGGGAGGAACATAGGGAACCATGGAAGGTTGTTCAACCAATTTCTCTTTAACTTTATAAATTTGTTTGATCCTACGAGGGATAATAATATTTATTTGGTTATCTCTTGGTCTTTTGTAGGAGATAGATGAAGGATTGATCATGGGTTGGTCTTGGTTACTTGGAACGGATTTTGGTTCAATCATTGTTCCATTTATGATAGGAGGCTTGATCATGGGTTGATGCATGTTACTAAGGGATAATTCTGCTATGTTCTTTACCTTAAAATTTTGATAGGATTTGAAAAATAAGTCTTCACGAGGCTTAATATGTTCCATAGGTTTGAGCCAAAAGACATCCAATGAGAAATTCCCACAGGAAGACACAGGATTAAAGACACTATGGTGCACTGTAAATTTTTCATTTCCAAATGGAAACTTTAAGCATTTATTCACTACCAATGGGACAAAATCCATGGAGTGTAGCCATGGGTAACCAAACTTCACACAAAATTGGTCTGATGATGGGGTGATGGAGAATGAGACATTCAATTGTTTTGGTCCAAATTTAAAGGAAGAGTGATCGAACCTATCATAGGGAAAGAAAAACCATTATGCATTTTGATCCATGCTTTTGGTTGTTCATAAGAATATTGATAAATTTCATGCACAAATAAGAATTCATCAGTAATCACATTCTCTACACACACGAGATCAATTAATATACCATTAGTAGGCTTGTCATTGATTCTTCTATGTATGTAATGAGGACCATTGGGTGCACATCTAAGTATGTCATTTTGTGAGAAAGCAATGTTGAGGGAAATTTTTATCTGGCCCTTACAAGGTTGAATATCAATGAAGTTGACCACTCATTCTAGGTATACTCCATTTTCATTCATATTGTCATTATTTATATCTTCAAGTTTTTCAACATTCATCACATCATTCTTGGCATCACTAGCTTTCACAAAATAGATATTATGATTTGGCATGGGGTTGGTAAATATTTGTAAATTTTGGTTGGGTAGGGCTACAGACTTATTTCCTTGATCATGAACACCACCAATCTGGATGTGATTAGAATCAATGACGTCTTGCACAATATGTTTAAGATGCTTACATTGTTTTGTATCATATCCATTTTGTCAATTATAATGGAAAAAGGTATTCGAATTAAAATTTAGAGGTAAGTGGTGTTGAAAGAATGAAAAAAAAACCCTTTGATTTGTTGTCATTGATGCTAGCATTGATTAATGATAGTTTTTTCTGATCCTTGGTGACATCTTGATTTGGTAATTTGCTTTGGAATTTCTCATGTTATAAGATCAACTTATGCAGTTATAGTATGTTGTTTAAGACTACTAAAGGAATCTATGATCAATATTTAAGCAATTTTGGATGAACAAGCTGAAAGTTACAAGTAGTAGAAGTTCGACATACAATTTTTGGCTCTATATAGTGTAAATGGGTATGATTTATCTGGTTCACATTCCTTCAGTGTTTGGATTCAGTCTTTAAAATTTTGGGAGATAGTCTATAGGTGTTAGTAATCTACATATTCCAGTTGGCATGTGCTTATGTGATTAGATGGGCCATTAGTGTGTGATCAGTTGGCTTATTTTTTTGTTTAGGTCCAATTCTTGGTTGACCTAACACATGTGTGTTGTAAAGAATAAGTATGTATTGTGGATGTTAGTAAGACCTATTTTAGGTCCATGCCAACCTAAATCAAGTATTGCACATTTGATTTGAGTGCTAAGATGTTTTTGAATCAAGTTTGGAGCTGACAAAGCTCTTTTGAATTAAAATGGGGCTACATCTAATTAGGCCGACCTAATTGATATATGTGGATGTAATAGGGTATATATGTAGGAAATTTTTGAGTTGCATAGGGAGAACAATGCAATGTGATGTGTGCAAGATCTGATATTGTGCGAACTTGCAAATTTGTGTGTGAGATCAGAATAAGGGTAGAATTATTGTGAATGTTGAGCGACTATTGAGCAGAGCAATATTTTATATTCAGAGCTTCATAGGAACTAAGTTCAACACAAGGAAGGTGAATTTTGTATTAGTTTGCACTTTGGTTGTGTAGCCACTTTTATTTTGTATCTAATTATGGCAATGAGCCTCTATAATATCTTATAACTGGTTATAATATATTGTGAGCTAATCCTCACCATGGTTTTTCCCTTTTTGGGTTTTCCACATAAAAATTTTGGTGTTCATGTGTTATGTGGTCTTATGATCTCTTTCATGTTTTCATTCATTACTAAAGTTAGATATGCTTTGTTAATTGGATGGTTTGTGATTAATTGGTTATATAGAATAATGATTCACCCCCTCTCTCAGTATTTTGGGTGTTCAACAATTGGTATCAGAGCCTAGTTCCTTCTAAGAATCCTAATAGCTTGAGGAAGTTCTTGGAGTTTGAACACATGGTTGAGAAAAGGTATCCTATTCCTTCAGAAGAAATTTTTGCAATTGAATACATAGAAGATAAATGCATGTTTGACAAAGAAGAACTTAAAGCTACTCTTGAAGATCTTGATAGAGTTGAAGGTGAAAAGAAAAGTTTGAAGGAAATCCTAGAGGAAGCAAATGAATGTGTCAAAAAGTTGAGAGAATAAATCAAGAAGTTCAGAGAAAGACATAGAGAAGCTAATGAATAGTTGAAGAAGGAAAATGAAGATATCACTAGATTGAAAGTACAAGTGGAAGAAGAGAAGAGAATTGAGGAATGTTTGAATGCTAAGATACAAAGCAAGACTGATGAATGCACAAAGCTTGAACAAGAAGTGGTAACCTTGAGATCAGATTTGGAGAAAGCAAGAGCTCATGAGGACAAATTCGAAACAAGAACTACTAGGCTTGATGATCTAATTGTTGGACATAAGCCATCAAAGGATGTACTACTATAATTGATGAACTAATTACTGGATCAAACACCTAACAAGGTTGAAAATCAAAAGTAGACCCAAGGAAATGGTAGACATATCAAGAATCAAAGAAGCAAATATTGGAAGAACTATTAGAAAACAAAATGCTCAAAGGCACCCATCTTTCAATGGTATTTATTTTTCATGCAATAAATTTGGACATAAGGCTATAGAATGTAGAAGTAGAATGAATCAAAATGTTGGATCCTTTTCTGGATAATGTTTTTCATGCAAGCAATCTGGACATAAATTTACTGAATGAAAAAGTTAGATGATGAAAAGATTCAATACTGGTAGAATGTTTCAATCTTTCAATGGATATTGTTATACATGCAATGTATTTGGACATAAGGCTAACCAGTGTAGATCAAGAATGAATAGAAGTCGGGTTGGTTAGAAAAATGTTGTATGCTACAATTGCAACAAACCTAGACACATTTGGGGGCAACCCTTTGGTGAAGTGGTGGGGCTTCTTGCCTGTAGGGCCAACAACCAAGGTTCAAACCCCGCGGGGTCTTTCCTTACCACATCAAAAATTGAGACTGTTTGACCTTGGTGTTAAGGGGAGATCCTTTGGTGAAATGGTGGGGCTTCTTTCCTGTAGATCCAATAACCAAAGGCTCATACCCTTATTACCATATAATTTTTTTGAGGGTGACCCTTTGGTGAAGTGGTGAGGGTTCTTTCCTGTAGGGCCAACAACCAAGGTTCAAACCCCATATGGTCTTTCCCTACCACATCAAAAATTGAGACTGTTTGACCTGGGTGTTAAGGGGAGATCCTTTAGTGAAATGGTGGTGCTTCTTTCCTATAGATCCAACATCCAAAGGATCATACCCTTAATACCATACAATTTTTTGGGGGCAGCCCTTTGGTGATGTGGTGGGGCTTCTTTCCTGTAGGGCCAACAACCAAGGTTCAAACCCCACGAGGTTTTTTACTACCACATCACAAATTGAGAATATTTGACCTTGGTGTTAAGGGGAGATCCTTTGGTGAAATTGTGGGGATTCTTGCTTGTAGATCCAACAACCAGAGGCTCATAGCCTTAATACCATATAATTTTTTTTGTAGCCTATCATGGCATGAAGATGGCTCAATCTAAAGGATATAGAAAGGTGTGGCTTGAGGGATACTCATTAAATATTATCAACAATCTGAAGAAGTCTTCTTCCCCCTCTTAGAATGTTGAACCCCTTAGTTTGGATGCCATTGAAATTTTAAATTCTTTTGATGAATTTTATATTTCTCACATTTTAATGGAAAATATTGGTCTTGCAGATGCCTTTGCTAACATTGGTGTTAGAAACTATAGGGTTTGGGATGTGGATGACCCCCTTCCCATTGAGGAACTTGCTTGTCTTAATAATTATTTTCAAAATTGCTAAGTTGGATGGCGGCTTCATTATGATCTGTGCTCACATGACCCTATTCACATGGCAGATGATTGTATGGAGTGATCATGAGGTGGATTGTGCTTGGGATTATGGTAATTCAAATGGACCCTTAAGGAGGGGCGGTCTCTGAGGGACAATTTATTGATCCCATCACCATGTCGCTGGTCAATAACGGATTATGGGCTTCACCTCGCTCTCAGCTTCTGGAATGGTTCGTACGTTCCTCAAAGTTTGGTTTTTCTGTCGATCATGGGGCTTATAGAAATAGGGCTGTTCTTCACCTATGACACCTTTGGTTGCGCCTATGAGGTGGAATATATTGCGTTATTGGCTATTTACACCATATCACTCTGGGGAGCTCACCCATGGGAATGGATTTTGCAAAAGGCGTCCCCAGTTCGTCGGCGGTTGTGAAACGACAGGTTCCAAAGTTGATGCCTAACTCTCATCTCAAATGAGATTCGCAACTAACATTACTAGTCTTTCCACAAAGGGAAAAAAAGGTGTATAGAGTTACGTAAGAGTTAAATCTAAAGCTGCTATGCATATTTTCTTCAAAGGTATTTGCAGCTGAAACGCGTTTCCCGCCAAAGCGCGGTGGCTTTTCACCACCGGCGAGGGTTCCCACGTTTGTGGAGGATGGTTTACGATGGAAATCTCGATGAGGCGAGAACTCGTAAAATGTCAAGGCTCTACCGGCCAATGCCGATTCGCTTTATTGTTTGAATCACTTTCATCAGCGGAAGAAGAAAGTTTCCTTTCTATTCTGATTCAAAGCCTATCGAGAGTGGTCTTTAAGGACCGTAAAGAAATCCTATGAACCTACCAAAGTTACATGTTGGTTTAATTCTTCTTATAGTTGATTATGTCAAGGATTTTTTGGCTCCTAAGCAGCCTGAAAAGGCTCCTAAAGATAAGAAAAAGAAACCGGCTCTAGAATATGAGACTATGTCGGAGGAGGAACTGGTGAGTCTGAAAGGGAAAAAGAAGAAAGTGGTTTTGGAGGAGGAGTATGAGTTGGAAGAGGATGAGGATTATGTTCTTGATCCTCAGGAATCTATGGAAGTGTATTTGCAGACCCCTGCCCGGAGTAAGAGTGGTAAAGATATCTCTATTCCTAACCCAAAGGATTATGAGACTTGTAGTGAGGAAGGGGTTGGTGTTAAACCTTGTAAATCTATGCGTGTCCTCCCTCTACCCTCTTGAAAGAAACAATTGATGTTGTTGAGGATGTCACTCCTCCACCCCCTATTTTGAGGTCTAAGAGAAAGAAGGGTTTGAAGGAGGGTAGAAAAAAGAAGATGGCTAAAAGGTTGGTTAGCCCCGAGTAGGAGGAGCATGTTGTTTCATATCCGTTGATTTGTGGCGGGTAGGATACTATGGAAACCCTTGAAGAGGGGATGGAAAAGTAGAATAGAAGGATGATAGTGGTTGAGGACATTGTGAGTTGTCTCTATAAAATTTAAATGCCAGTGATTGGGGTTAAAGTTAAGGAGGTTTGTGATAGCCAGGATACGAATAGTGTCTCCTAAGAGGGTGAAGTAGAGGCTAGGTATGTGTTTAATTTTGATCAGGAGGATTTTCATGATGTTTTGGGTCTGGCTAAGGAGGGCACATCTTCCATGTTTGAATTGTTCAAATGGTTTTTTCATGAGATTAATATTACTAATGTGAGGGTTAGGGGGGATGTGAGCAAAGCTGGGGAATCTTCGTAGTCTTCTGTATAGACTCAAGTTGACCAGTTGTATGACTCCTTAAAGATTGTGGCTAAGGAGATACTTAAGATGAAGAATATTTTTGAACAAATAATTGTGACTTTGGAAGAATAGATGGACATGGTCAACATGAAGTTGGATAAGATTGTTGAAGTGACTAAATCTACTATGAGGCATGAGGCTAAGGGTCTTCCTATTCTCAACAAGAAGGTCAATAAATGGATGGAGGAAGCTCCTAGTGATAAAGAAGTGGTTGTGGAAAGGCAGGTGGTGGAGGAAGCTTCAGTTGACAAGGTTGTGGGTTCACATGATGTTTTGGTTAAAGAGGTAAATTTTTTGGGGCCCGGTGTTAGAACTCGCAACAAGACCAAGATGCAAGTTG
Source organism: Sequoia sempervirens (assembly GCA_007258455.2). Classification (NCBI taxonomy): domain Eukaryota; kingdom Viridiplantae; phylum Streptophyta; class Pinopsida; order Cupressales; family Cupressaceae; genus Sequoia; species Sequoia sempervirens. The sequence goes on along the minus strand of VDFB02106926.1, from coordinate 22,151 downwards.
TGATCCTTGTTAAAGAGACTTACGAAGTTATGGATGCACATCAGAATATTATTGAGAGTGACATGGAAGTTGCTAATATTATGAAGAATATGTAGGTTTTTGTTTTTTTTCCTCCTTTTTGGTAGTTGTCTTGCTAATGTTTTGCTACATGTTGGTTGTTTCTTCTTCTATTTAGTTATCTTTTGAAACAAATTTCCTTGTTTGTTAAGGGTTTCAGGGGCCCTTCAAAACCTGCTTTACCTCTAATCAGAAACAAACCTAGACATATTTCAAGATTTTGCAGAAGCAAAAATAGAAGACAGAAGTTAATCTGGAATAGAGGAATGAACCTGTGAAGAAAGTTGATCCTACAGAATTCAAGAAGGAAATAGAGAATATTTGGAGAAGAAAAGAGGAATCTGGGAACAAGGATGAATCAAATGCATATGTACCACCTTCTGGTGCAAATAACTCTCTTGAAAACTAAACCCAGGCATGGGCTTAGGGGGAGCAATGATAGAAAAAATATAACAACCCCCTGGAAATATAAGGTTTCAAGTAGTGACATGAAGTTATATGGTGCAAAATAGAAAGCTTAAGCTTTTGGAAAATATGCAAATTTGAAGAATTGTAAAGCATTGTAGGGTTTATAGTGTGACAATGAAGGGTTTCTTAGCTTTTCAAAAATTGAAGAAATAAATGCAAAATTAGGGTAGATAGATAAGCTATAAAGTAAAATTATAAGCCATTTCTAATCACTTTTTCTCATTGAAGAGAAGAAAATTGAATTGGAATAGTGTTGAAGGTGATTCAAAGTAATTTGGTGTAGAATGTTTAAACCCTAGATCCTATTGAGCACGAAAAAGGTATTTACAGCTGTCTGTGCTTTGTGGGTTTGAAATAGTAGTAATTTCATAAGCATTTGAGAGAGTATTAAGGTTAAAATGGTTACACCAAGCATAGTCAACATCATAGAGAGATCAAGATCAAAGTTTAAGAGGTTTTCATGGATTTTTTTTTAAAATGACCCCAATGGTGCATTTTTGAAGATCCCAATTAAGGTTTTTCCTATTGAAGACACTAGGACCTATATACATAGAAAATTGGAAGAGTATGATCACCAGATACTTAAAATGCAATGGTCTAATGAGCTGACTAGAGATGAATTTTTGGTAAAACTAGAATATGTAAACCTAGTGCGAAATAAGTTAGACATTTAGAAATGGTGCCCTAACTTTAGCAGTAATTTGGATGAAAAATATGTGAGGATAGCCCTGAGTAGAATGCATGAAAAATTCATGTGGACAAATATTCCCAAATTTATTTGAAAGGAAGTGATCAAGGCGATAATTGGGTTGTGTGATACTAGACCTGTATCGGTGCTAAAGTCTATAAATAATGATATGGTTATGTAGCTAAATAATGCCACATTTGATAGAAGAGCACTAACAACCAAACCTATCACCAATCCTGTTGTGAATTATGCATCAATTATGATTGGCCACAAGATCTACTTTACCAACAGGGAGAACTCAATATCTACAACTGCAATCTATGTTTCCCATGATATGGTAGTAAATGGGGAGGATTATGATTTATGTAAGTTGCTCCAACAACAACTTCTGGAGAGCTTGAATTAGACTAAAAAAGAAGTATGCTTTCAAATTCAGAACTCTGATTCTATGCTTCTTATTCTACATTTTGAGGAAGTTACCCAGAAGAAGGGACATTATGTGGGAAATAAGCGGACTAGTGGCACACCAAATTTTAATTAGTTACACAACATTGGAGACTATAAAGACTAGGATAATGCATTGACTACATTTTTCATAGTACTCCAAAAGAACATGTATGACAAAGAAAGAATTCCTAAAAGTTTAGTGTAGTATGCAAATGATATAACCTTTCTTGTATCCACTAATGAATGTATAATAGAGGCGGTTGAACCCAGAACAATATGGCTTGAGCCTCTTGTATATGATATTTTTGAGGATGATGCTGAGAGATACATTGAGTTATTGTTAAAAAGTCCTAAATACTCCTCCTTGGCAAGACATGGTACATATGAAGAAAAAATTATTGAGGTGCACTTGGAGACCTCTGCACCTACAAGAGCCAAAAGAGTGAACAAAAAGGTAGAACAATACTTTGAGATACATGGACTTTCAAAAGGTGAAGTAGATAGATTGAGAGAAATTGCTGCAGAGAGGGATGCCAAAGCAGCTGGTATAGTTGGTGAGTCCTCTCGACCACGTAGATAAGGAAGATCAGCTTCCACCCCTACCTCTGCATTGCCAAAACCTATTGCCACTGTTATTAAAGGGAAGAAGCTAGATTCCAGTGCTCTGATAATAGTTAATGTGTCTACACCCTCTGGACCTAGCACCCAAAACTCAAAGAGAAAGGATGTACCATCAGTAGCACCCCCCGCTACCTCTAGAAGGAGGAAGAAACAAAAGGATTTTAGAGAAAGAAATCTAAGTACTAAGGTAGAAGAAGAGATCCAGCTCGGGTTGGAAGGAGAACAACAACTAACTAGGAAAAGGAGAGGCAGTGCCACTACAAGTGCTGAAGGTGTGTATCAAGAAGCAAGCACCAAAACAAAGAAGACTAAAACTGACATAGTGGACACATCAGATGAAGATGAAATAGAATTGGAAAGAGAAGCTTTCACAATACTGTTCACAAGAAACCTAAGAAGGAGAAAGAAAAGAAATCAGAGGAAGGTTCTTCGGAGAAAAAGAATAAGAAGAAGAAGAAGATAAAAACTCCTCCAGTAAGTGTCAACTCTCCTATAAAAGTAGATGTTCTCTTTAACAATATGTTGAATCATAAAAATTTGTTGGAATCCATTGCAAATTTATATGAAGAAGGTCATAAAATAATCATTGAGGCAATCATTCAATATATTATCATTCTAGAGGCTAATATAAACAACATTCAAGACAAAGTTCCTACAACTGTGTGGAATGCATTGATGGAAAGAAGACATGAGGCTATTGAAAATAAAGATAAGATGAAATTTAATGCTCTTGAGGAAATTGGATCCTTGTCATCTATAAATGACAAAGCCACATTAATTGAAGTGTATACCAAAGAGTTCAGGGTTAAATAAAGAGTAACCATACTTATGGGAAGAGAAGAGGAAAAAATAGAAAAGCTAAAACAAGATATAGTGAATACCGTTGGAGATATTGCAGTGAAATTTGGGATGATTTCAATTTCATCATTTGAATTTACTCAAGAAAAGGAGCATGATAGTGCAAAGGTTATAATTGCAGAGGAAAATATTCCTCAAATTACCAATTTACATGTTTTCAAAGAAGTTTAAGAAGATATAAATGCTTAAACTATAGATGAAACTCCATTATTTGATGACACAGAGGATGCAAAGATCTATCCACCACTTTTAGATAATACAAATGCTTCCTCGAAGAAATCCACTCCTCCAAAAGATACTAAAAAGGCAATCGGTGAAAATAATGAAGACCAAAATAATGCCAATGATGGTACTAAAGACCACCATGACAAGCAGAATGAGGACATTGGTAATGAAGATGAAGAAAATAAAAATGGAGAAGAAGAAAAAGGTCAAGAAGAAAAGAACAATGATAAGAAAGATGATGAGGATAAAAAGGAGGATGAAAAAAAGATAGACAAAAGGAAAACACCTCCAGAAAAGAAGAAGAGAAAGAAGAGCAACAAGAAGAAATTGAAGTTGAAAGAGATGAAGAATCCCAAAAGACTATGGAGCTATCAAATTCATTTTGAGAATCCTCTGGAAATACACTCAAGGGTCTTCTGAAAAGGAAAACAAGGATTCAACTAGCCATTCCTCCCCAATTGATTCAACTCCCATCATATCAAGGCTATGTAGATCTAAGTAATATCTCACCTTACGATGGAGCTCAGAGATACCTTTCTTATCTCTAGAAGAAAAGAGATTATAGAGACTCATCAAAAGGGGACTAAAATAATCAATTATTCCATCAAGGCACTATAGGATGCTACCCTCAATACCACAATTGACTATTCTATAATAGGTCTATTGAGAATTTAAAGTTGTTGGTTGATTCACTCAGGGAATATACCTCTAGCCTACAGGAGCAAAATGTATGAGAAGTTGATTCAAGGATTGTTGAGAAGAGATTGCTTTAGCTTTAGGACAGATGTGCAACTACACATAGTAAGGTGATGAAATGCTTGAAATAAGTGAAGGGGTGTGAAGATGAAGCCCAAACATTATTCTTGTATTGCATGAGGTGGTTGGATGTCACCCAAGGCATTAAGGACCTAATAGACTCAATAGAGTCACAATTAACTAATGCCTCTGAAGCTTATGACCTTGCAAAAGATAGAAACTATGCCTCCTGGAATGCCATTTCAGACTTGCAAAATAAGTTCTTCACTTTGCAAAGATAGAAAGAAGATGTTATAAGGTGGTTTGGACAGCTTGGAGACTTAGTAAAGTGCAAGCATATACCAATATCAAGTGCTCTTACTGAAGCTGAAAAAATTGCAAAGATAAATCCTATTCCCAGTACTCCAAAAGAGGGAGAGGAGAGCTTATTGGAATTGGAATCAATTCATAAGGCACTTGTTGCAACCAAAAAGATTTGGATTGAAGGAAAACGTACCTAGAAAGCAATCATCAAGGAGCTTGAAGGTGATTCCTCCTCCAGCTGAACATATTTTACCTTGTATATTATTACTCTATTTCAGTTGCTTTTAATTTTTCTTTCCTGTACATATGATCAGATACAATTCTTAGGATAACTCCCTAAGGGGGAGCCAGTCATTTCACTTCTAATGTCTTTCTGTACATGTGTCTCACTGGCACACCCTTTATCCTTGATGGCAAAGGGAGATAATTTTTTGTGCTAGAGTTGTTGGAGAATTTTTGGTGCTAGAGTTGTTAAGAAATTTTTGATGCTAGAATTGTTTAGATATTGTGTCTTGAGAAGTTTTGATGTATGTTTGAAAGGGGGAGTTCATACAAGTATTTGAAGATAGTTCTGATGATGAATGTTTTGAATTTTTGGAGATTCATTTTTGGCACATGTTACCATCAATGAAAAAGGGGGATATTGTTAAAAGAATGAAGAAGGAACCCTTTCATGTGTTGTCATTGATGCCAACATTGATTAATGACAGTTTTATCTAATCCGGTAAACAGTTTTTGGTGACATCTTGATCCGTTAATTTGGTCTGGAATTTCTCATGTTATAAGATCAACTTATGTGGTTACAATATGTTGTTTAACACTAATAAAGGAATCTATGATCAATATTTCAATGATTTTGGATGAACATGCTGAAAGTTACAAGTAACAAAAGTTTGGCATACAATGTTTGGCTCTATATAATGTAAATGGGTACGAGTTATCTAGTTCGAATTCATCTAGTGTTTGGATTTAGTCTTTACAATTGTGGGAGATAGTCTATAGGTGTCAATACTCTGCATATTCTAGTTGGTGTGTGCTTATGCGATCAGATGGGTCATTGGTGTGTGATCAATTGGCTTATTTTGTGTTTAGGTCCAATTCTTGGCCAACCTAACACATGTTGTTTGTTGTAAATAATAAGTATGTACTATGGATCTTAGTAAGACATATTTTAGGTCCATGCTGACCTAAATCAAGTATTGCACATTTTATTTGAGTGCAAAGATGTTTTTGAATCAAGTTTGGAGCCAACAAAGCTATTTTGAATTAAAATAGGGGTACATCTAATTAGGCCGACCTAATTGATGTATGTGGATGTAATAGGGTATATATGTAGGAATTTTTTGAGTTGCATAGGGAGTGAACAATCCAATGTGATGTGTGTGAGATCTTATATTGTGTGAACTTACAAATTTATGTGTGTGAGATCATAATAATGGCATAATTGTTGTGAATGTTAAGTGACTATTGAGCAAAGCAGTATTTTGAATTCAGAGCTTCATAGGAGTTGAATTCAACGCGAGGAAGGTGCATTATGTATCATTTCACACTTTGAATTTTTAGCCACTTTTTTTGCATCTAATTCTGGTTGTGAGCCTTATAAGGAGAGCAAGTCCTAGCAGCGAGCTCTTGTAATATCTTATAGTAGGTTATAATATATTGGGAGCTAATCCTCACTACGGTTTTTCCCTTTTTGGGTTTTCCACGTAAAAATCCTGTTGTTCATGTGTTATGTGGTCTTATGATCTCTTTCATGTTTTCATTCAAGAGAGCGGGCATGTGTAAAGTATGTAGGGAACGTATCATTGGTTTGAATAACTATAAAGGTATAAAACTAGTTATAAATCAGTCACCTCATAAATGATAGATTTTTAGAAATGCATACTCAGATGCAATTAGGAAATAAAGATGACAATACATTAAAGAGGCAGTCACAATAGTGCATAGTTCTCAATAAAGGGGCATAAAACAACAAGCATGCATGTGGAATGTGAAGGACATCAAACAATGAAGGAAAAATCATTTTTGACTGTTAGGGATAGTTATGTGGGTGGATCATATCATAGCAGTCTGTAGTCAATGAGTAAAAGCGGTTTTAAGAGTTCAGTCATATAGGGTAAGCAATAGAAGACAATCCTCCTGACTGTGATTTTGAAACAATGTGTAGTGAATAGTGAGTAGCATGATCATCTCAAAAAATAAGGACAATGACCTTGAAAGAAATAATGGACTGACATTTTGAGTCAGAGTTGCAACAATCAGGACAAGAATAACATTTATAATCATCATCAAGGTTAGTGACATGTGTGTGTGTGTGAAATGTGTAAAGTTAGTATTAACACAAACCTTAATGAAATGATTTATATTAAAGATTCAAAGAAAAGAAGCTACTCTAAATTGCAATTTAACAAATCTTTCAAGAACGTCTCATTGTCCTCTATTCTTAATGATTCCTTTAACATTTTGGCCCTCATATTTCTATGTGCACAAAGGCTATTAAAATGACACTTAAGAAACAATATTAGTAATCAACATGCAAGCTAATTAAATTCCTACATGAAACTAAATGGTAGAAATGATGATGGATATTATGATGAATGATGGATGATTATGATGAATGGTGGGTGACTATGATGAATGGACAAACGATGGTGGATACTATGGTAGTGATCTATATGATTCTATATATGATTCTACATATGCTCAAATGCAAACTATTAAAATGCTAATCTAAAATGCAACTATGATGCAATGGAGGACATAAAATGCAACTATGAAGCAAAGTGTTAGTCTAAGATCTAACTATGATGCAAAACATGATGTAAAAACTAATTATAAGATTCCAAAGTGCTCCCAAGCTCAAACGATATTCTTGCATGATAACTCTATTCAAAAGTGGATGCAAAATACAATGCCCAAGGGTTGTATTTATAGCCTTTTCCAAGCATATAGTGAGGTGGCAATAATCGATGGTCCAGATTCGAACAAGAAGAATGGATAGTGGAGATGGAGAGAATCAAGATGTTGTCCCCTTGACCAAAGACAACATTCCATTTGGATGGAATAATCTCTTGACCAATGGGCAACATGCCATTTGGATGGAAGATTCAAGTGTGGGAAGAAAAGACCATGTGCTTTTAAAAATTGGTTGAAGTATGTGAGGAATAAGCCATGTGTTTTTAAAAATTGGTTGAAGATAATTCTAATTAAAAATTAGAGTTATTTAATTTGATGTGACCTTAGTAAGGTGGCACAAAAATTTGTAGACATGTGCTGAAATTCCTAATCAAGATTAGTGAAGATTAATTAAATAAAACAAGCCTGTGGAAATTTGTTTATTTAATTAATTTAGAAGAATATGTTTTAGATTTGGAGAATTTAGAAAATGAATAATATAAATAAATTGAGAATTTATTTATACGTAGTTGAAATATTAATTACATAGCTAGTATTTAGTTAATTAAAGGTGATGACCAATCTTAGGTGTATACATTTTTCCCCTCTTTGAAGTAATGTGTTTACACGTTGCTTCAAAGAAAAAATTGATACCGATGCTCAAATTTTTTTTTGATGCCCTAGACGATGCCCCAGACGTTGATTTTCAGGTACTGACGGATATATGCCCCCTCGAGAGATAAATTGGTGAAGTTTGGAATTTTGATGTTTTGTCGATGATTGGATGATTGTGTGATGATGTTGCAATTATGTGATGATGATCCAACGTTAAACCAATGATACTTTGATATTAGACACGATTTATCTCTCGAAATTTGATTCTACACTTGCTCCTTGAACAAATTTGATTAGTTAAAACCCGTTTTTGGTAAAAAAAAGAAATAAATTCCACCATAATTCCCTCCATTAACCTTAAAAAAGGTAAAAAGTGGGAAAAGTGAATTCATTTGCACATTGTGATTTTGGAGAATTTGGAGAGTGGAGAGCTAGAGGAAGATGGTGATTCCATATCACAGACATCGTTTTGAGTGTGTTCATCACCATGGTCACCCTGCTACAGCTGGACCTCCAGTACGCATTATAAGAAACCTCCTTTAGTCATTTTCCTACCTTTTATTGGTGTTTTGAACTTGGTAGATAGGTGTTGTAGGCCATTTAAAGTCATTTTTGTTGTTTTGGAGTCATTTTTGGGTGTTTTTGAGAGTTTTCGCACTTCTTGTGCCTGAAATGGCACTTTTTGTCCATTCTATGGTGCTTTTTGGGTCCCAAATGGCACTTTTTTCTAGTCTTTTGGCACTTCATGTAGCCTTTATTTCATTTTTTGGCCTGTTTCAGCGCCTTTTGCCCCTAAAATGGCAATTTTTGTTGATTTTGTAGCGCCTTTTGTTGTCTTGGGGGTGTTGGCAGGGTTTGTCTTTGATAATTCCTAATGATTTTCCCTGTTGTTTTTCCTTTCTGATGATGTGTGATTGATTAAAGTCCTATTGGTTATGTCAAATGTTGCATTGTTGATGTTTGTTGAGGCTTGTATAATGTTCATGAATCATGTTAGTCATTGCGTTGTGTTGTTCAGTGATGCTTTTGATTGATTTTAGTCTGATTGGGTGATGTTTGATAAGATAGTTAATGATTTGATCTCATGATAGGTGAGATTCAAATGATAGAATAACTTGATGATGTATCGACTTCATGATAGGTGAGGATTGATGATAGGATTGATGATGTTTCGATGTAATGATAGGTGAGGATCGATGATAGGATTGATGCTTGATCAACCTCATGATAGGTGAGGATCGATGGTAGGATTGATGATGTATCGACCTTAGGATAGGTGAGGATCGATGGTAGGATTGATGATGATTGTCCTAATTGATTGATTTGATAGATTGACTGATGATCTTGATTGAACATGATTTGATTGACTGGTGATCTTGATTGAACCTGATTTACTCGATGTAATGCTGATTTATTTGTCATGATATGATTAGGAGGACCTTGATGTTCTCCAGTCTTGGGAGCATTTCCTGAAGACGTGGGAAATGATTCGTTAGTTGATGTAGGCTGATTTAGATATTATCACGCTTTGTGGTTTGACATCATTGGTAGATATACCCCAGTATAGGATTAACAAGGATTTGCTGACTAGGGAGATGACAGTTACTCCCGAGGATGTGTATCATATCTTGCAAATTCATGTGGTTGGCATGATAGATGTGTATGACAAAGTAGACCAAGGTGGGACTGATGCCTTGCATAGGATTTTCTAAGATGATCATGTTTCAGGTTGTTGGGTCCCTAGGCGAGAGATGATTAGGAGATATGATCCTCTACTGTGTGTTCTATCTAGGTTCGTTGGCAGATTCCTTTGTCTTGATCGCAAGTCAAAGGGATTATTGGTGGGCTGGGGTCAAGTATTGGTTTGTATAATGTTGGAGGGGACTAGATATGCATGGGTTTCTTGTATGTTAGCCCATTTGTATCATGATTTGCACCAAGTTTTTTATTGTGGGGTGACGAGCCTCTCTTTGAGAGTTACACTATTGCAAATATGGGCATGGGAGCATATAGTGATCACTTGGCTAGTGGGAGATAGACAGTGACCAGCGGGTAGACCTTATGTGTTCAGCTACACTGGTCCGTGTGTCCAACATAAGATTGGAAAATTAGATTATTGGAGATGTGTTCTAGATGATCTAGAGACCGTGACATGGTGCCCTTACTTGGATTGTGAGGTGTGGCCAGAGGATTAGGTGGAGATTCCCTACATGTTGCTATCGCGATACTTGATGGGACATACACATTCTATACTCGAGAGATATTTGTATCTACAGGTTTGTCATCAGTTTGGACGAGTTCAATCGATGCATCAGGGGGTTGCCCATTATTCATGGTGATGACAGGATGTGACAGAGTGGGGGCCATGCTTATCTTATGATGCTGCTTGTACCAAGTATTATACATTGGTTCCATGTGTGTGGGATTATGCTCCACAGGATGCAAATGTAGGGATGACAGAGGATTATTTTGATTATTTCTACACACATCCCTTTCTAAGGTTATCTAGTCCTAATGAGCCATTTCTGCGAGTTGATGATGATGACAGGGCACCGCCTCAAGCACAGAGACAAAGGGGGGATGGAGAGGAGGAGAGTGATGGAGGGGATGACGATGGTGCTAAGAGTGGTGGTGGGGGTGGTGACAATGGTGATGGTGGTGGCGATTGTATACACCTAAAAATGGTCATGGCATTTAATTAATTAAATACCAGTTATTTAATTAATATTCGACTACGTATAAATAAAGTCTCAATTTATTTATATTGTTCACCCTTCTCTAATTCTCCAAATCTAAAATTATATTCTTCTAAATTAATTAAATAAACAAATTTCCATAAGCTTGTTTTATTTAATTAATCTTCACTAATCTCGATTAGGAATTCAAGTACATGTCTACAAATTTTTGTTCCACCTCACCAACATCACATGAAATTAAATAATTCTAAATTTTAATTAGAATTATCTTCAACCAATTTTAAAAGCACATGGATTATTCCTTACACACTTCCACCAATTTTTAAACACATGGTCTTTTCTTCCCACACTTGATTCTTCCATCCAAATGGCATGTTGCCCATTGGTCAAGAGATTCCTCCATCCAAAAAAAATGTTGTCTTTGGTCAAGGGGACAACATCTTTGGTTCAGACGTGAGACTTCTGGCGCTTTGGCGCCTTCTGACCTGTTTTGGCGCCTTCTGACTTTTTGTAGTGCCTTTTGTCTCTATTTTGGTGCCTTTTTCACTTTTTGTGGTGCTTTCTATCTCTTTTTTGGCACGTTTTTGTAGTTTTCCTATTTTTCACTAAATCTAAAGGCTAATACTTTGTGTTGTCATTTTGTAGGTTTCAAATTCGTTGTCAAAGACATTCTTATTAAATTGCTGACATATTGGGGGTTGGAAGTGATTTACTTGTTTCCTTTTGCTTAAGTTAGGAACATAGCTTAATTAAAAGGTTAATGAACACCATGTCTTTGTGCTTTGACGGATGGTAGGCATATGCTTCCCCCTTAAATGGGTGACCAAAAGCAGACTCCATTCACTTTTTGTGTGAGAGTGTGAGTATAGTATATGCATGTCCTCTTTTATTCATGTGGAATAAAGATTGATCGAACTATGGGTATACTTGCTTGCTTTTTGTTTCTCCTAGAGGGCATGCCTTGTGGCAAAAAGTAATCACCAAGGGAACAACCCAACCGGTAACAGGCTAAGGCCAAGCGACTTCTAGCTAGTATATAAATGTGGATACTAAAACAAAGGCCAAAGTATCACGAGGATAGTTCCAACGAGAAGGGCAACAATGGTCTCTTTCCACATGGATTATCCCCCACGAACAAAATTCCCCTACTAAAACCCTTGTTATAGTTTGGCGAAAAACATTTATCTATTCTTTGGTGCAACAACAGTCATTGCAAAGGAATCCACATTATTGCAAGTTTTAGTAGAGATGAGAAATATTCCATGAGAGATTCATGGGTATTGGTGCTTGGCTGCCCCAAGAAGTGAGTGTCGCGGAGGGGAGCCAGTGGGGTCAAGCATCTAGTCATCCACTAAGAATAAGTGTGGTTGGGGTAAAACCCACATGGAATCCAAAAGAATACAGTCTTTCACAACCTTAGGAGTGTACATTGCTTGATGTGTTTTTATCAAAGTGTTTTCAAAATAAATTTCAAACAAAACATCACATGTTGAAAGTGAAAACTCTTATTCAAAATTACATTCATTGAAACAACCAAGTCTCCAACTGGAAAATTAGCAAAAAAAAAAAAACCAAACAAACTTTCAAGAAAAAGTGTTATTCTCACAATGTGTAGACCTTCTAGCACACATTGGCTGCCTTTTGGCACTTTTTGCACCTATTATGGCACCTTCTGCACTTTCTGTGGCACCTTTTCCCATTCTGTGGCACCTTTTCCTATTTTGTGGTGCCTCTTGTCTCTGTTTTGGCACCTTTTGCAGAACACAAACCAGTGATCTAAGTTCATCTCCCATCTGACAGTCAGTCTCATCCCAAGAATCCTTAGCAGTGTTCAAACATTCCTCAGGTACCACAAATTCTAAACTTGTTAAAACTGACATCTACAATTGGAATTCTCTAAATTAAACCAAGATCTAACATCTCAAAGTTCCTAAATTATCAAACCTATCACACCTTTGATTGTTAAGCCTAGTTCATCATCATCAAGATTTATCATCCTCTCATCATGAAATGAAGCTATATAGTAAAATAAAACTTAGTCTCATTAGAATTTTTCATTCTATTTGACTTAGTTTTTATCCTTGGCACTCCTCCAAAAAAAAGGATCAAAAGTTTAGTGAAAACTGTAACACTTGTATGCCCATTTTAACAAAACCCCAAAAAGCGTAAACTCAAAGAACAAGAAATTGAAACTCAAACCACCATGGCTGAAATAGATGAGGATCAATTGAATGCTTTAGCTCATCAAATGAGAACCTTCAACAACAAATCTGGGATATGCAAAGGGAAACAACCACAAAGAGATATTTTCTACCAGACATCTATTCTTATCCATCTGACAAAAATCTAGACATGAAACCTTCTCCACCAACAACTACATCATCCAAATTCAATTTCTTTGAATTCTTGAAAAAGTTAAATCAGAAGCCCAAATCTCGGTCCTCAAACACAAAAGATATTGAACAATCTTACCATGTCATGCATCTATCTTCATCTCCCATAAGTCAAAATAAATCTCAGGATTCCTTCACCCAAGTCGATGATTCCATCCAACCACCTTCTTCTATCATATCTTCTATATCCAATGATGCATGTCAATCTCTTAGTGTAAACCATGCTCTCATAGACTCCTCTACACCTCAAGATCAAAACATTATTTCCACTTCATCCAATGATACCAAAATTCCACAAGTTCTTCCAATTTTTGACCAAAATCCCATCTCTCAAGAATTCTATGATGATCCCCTCCTTTCACTTTTCATCCACAATGACTCCCTTCCATCTCAAGAGAAAAGTATCCTTCTAAGTTCTTCTTCCACCACATCTGATGAATCCATACCATCTCAAGATTCCATTGCATCCCAGGAGCATGATAATTCTTCCATCCCATCTAATGATTTCCTATCACCCGATGATCAAGATATGCTTTCTATAAAATCTCATGATTCCCTTCCTCATCAAGATCAAGATATGCTTCCATTCGAGGATATCCCTACATTTCATGAGGATGTTCATTCTACCCAAGATCAAAATATTCCTTTCATACCACTTCATGATGATTCTATACCTAATAAAGAGCAAGCTACTCATCTTGTACACCTCATACTTCTTTTCCAAGTCAAGATCAAAGTACCCCACCATCCCCATGTCAAGATCCTATCACACCTATACTAGCTATTCATGAACCCCACACCTACAAATTGGGAGCCTCCACCTTCATCTGCTCTAGTTTACTTCCAACACCTATCCTTTCATCCATATCATATCCTCCCCAAAATGGACTTGCATCTTGTTTCACAAACAACACATATTCCATTGGTAAATGAATGTGTGAAAGTATGAACTACAAAGGCAAAGGATTAGGCCTTCATGAACAAGGTATTCTAGAACCCCTTTTTGCTCAAGAAAACCAACATTATCAGGGCCTTGGTTATACACCTAAGTATCCTAGTCCATCAAACCTACCATCTATCTTAGGTCCTCATCCTCATCCACCAAACCTTCCATCTATCTTAGGTCCTTGTGCTAGTCAATCAAACCTTCCCTCTATCCTAGGTCCATATTCTCTTCCTCAAGAACAACAAAGGCACACATCCTTGATGCCCTTTCAAAATTCTACCTACACTCACTCATCCATAATACCTCTATACCATTCATCTCAATCCACCCCTCCCATTGCTTTTGGAAGCAATTTGGGTGCCAAATGTCAAAAGCTTCCATATCAAAATCCACATGTATCAAAGGATCAACATGTCTCCTCGAAGAGGCATGCAAAAATAAAAGAAAATTTGATCCAAAATCAAAGGAAAAATTAAAAAGGTCACAAAGGCCCATCAAAGAAAAAATAAAATTTTCAAAGACCACAAAGGTCCATAAATCAAAAAGAAAATTCAAAAGGCCACAAAGGCCCATCAAAGCCAAAAAATTCCAAGGCCACAAAGGCCCATAAAGCAAAAAGAAAAATGTCAAAGGCCACAAAGGCCCACGAAGAAAATATCAAAGTAAAAAATCATGTGGATTCCTAAAAGTCTCATAGAAGCAATAAAATCTAAATTGGCATCCAAATTTTCTAATCCAAAAGCTTCCTCCAATCTTCCATATAAAAACATATCATCTTTGAAATCCATTTTTCCTCCATCACTCCACCACCCTTCAAGGTGTGTGCCAATGTTGACCTTGCAATCCTTTCCATCTATCCATCAGAAAGCCTTCCCACCTCCTATCCATTCCCAGACATTCATCCCCCATTATTCTCCTTTAATCCAAACCTTTGGATAAGTCCTTAGTTTTTCCATCATACCTTTAATAGGCCAACATTTATGAGTTTAATCCCAATTGCCATGGTTTATTAAAGGGATATTTGGTCATGAAACTTGATGCTTAAGACCTTCCTCCATCTCCCTATCATCCATATCCTATTTTCCATATTCCTCTTGCACTCTACACTTGGGGGGAAAGTTTTGTCCATCTTATCATTCTTTGCATTTCCACCTTTCATCTTGACAAGGTTAAGGATCTTCTTGAACATCATATATCTTAATTCGCTTTGTCCATATCTTTTGTACCATATCTTTCATCTTATCCATATTCCATCATTCTTACTAGATACATCATTTCTTCTCGTCCTTGGTCTTGATGAGGAATAGGGGAAAAGTACTTGGGCCTTGTGTTTGTATGTTATCTAGTTGATCTTGATCATCCCATTCATTATTCTTATCCTTTCTTTCTTCTATTCCATATCTCCTAGCTTATCAAAATCCATGTCATCATGTCCCTTTGCAACCTTGAATCTTAGCATGCAAATCATATTTGAGCCTAGTTGTAAAACGTTATCCAATTCTCATATTTTTGTCAAATCAATCATCAACAATCATCAGTCTTATTTTACTTGGAGGAAATCAATGATCCTAAGTGTGAGATGGGGTTAGAAAATCAAATAGAATAGGTAAAGTGACAGCCAACACTTCTAAACTATTAAACCACATAAATGTGAGACGGGGTTAGAAAATCAAATAGAATAGGTAAAGTGACAGCCAACACTTCTAAACTATTAAACCACATCTAAACAAGAGAATACAAACAAATGGAGATTTCAAAGTGAAAGAAAATAAAATAAAGTACTCCCCATATTGTAGTTGATTCCTTCTCTTGCTCTCCTTCTTCTTGTTATGCAACTTTGCCCTCAGATTTGTTGAAATACTTGTGCAAGACCTGCAAATGGTAGCAAGAAAGTTGGAGAAGAATAGCTGTTAAGCTGAAAATGGAGAAGGAAGGTTGATTTTATAGACAACCATTCAAATGGACGGTTGAGATTAATCTTCTAAAAGATGCCAAGATCAATGGTCCAGAATTGATGCACCAAGAATATGCTATTCTTGGAGGAATCATGACAGGAAGACATGTAAAGACATGTAGGCCATGACAGACATGCAGGCTAGGATAGGCATGCAAGGACATGCAGGGACATGCAAGCTATGATAGGAAATGAATGTTATGACAGGGGATTATGATGGTATCTTTTGATCATGGTGCATAAATAATTTATTTTAAATTATTTATCCTGAAAATGGAGGAAATGGATTGAAGTGGAAAATAAATAATTTATTCAAATTATTTATTTGAAAATAGAGGAAATGGATAAGTGGAAAATAAATTCATTTATTCATCATTTATTTGAAAAAAAATATATGGAGCATTTAATTAAATTTATTAATTAATCCAGTTCGGAGAGATAGAATTAGGACCTAAATAATTAATTTAGATTAATTATTTACTGGTGAAGTGGTGGCGCGAAGAAACTGATTTTAATACCTATTTAACTATGAAGAATTAGTTATCCATCAGATAAATAATTAATGGTAATTATTAACTATAGATGAAAGATGACAAAATAGTTAAATAAATCATAATTTATTTAACTATTGAAGAAGAGGAAGAAATTAGTGACACGATTAGTTTATTTAATCGGTCAAGATAGAATAAATATTAGTGCGAATAACTTAAACAAATATTAAAAAATTATTTTAATTAATGAGAATATAATCAAACATAATTGAATGAATCAAAATATTATACAAGGACTTATGGGATGAAGAAAAAATGATGCTCGGTTGATTAGGATATTTTTATGTGTCTATTATTTTTGTTCTCTTTATCATAATGCAACCCTCGCTCTATTCAGGACAAAGAAAAATAAGTTAAAAGCCACCACCAGTGCAAAATGAAGATATGAAAGAACACAGAGGAAGGCAATGCCCCAGGAGTATCGTGATGGGTCTCCAAGAACATGGGGTGCTCTCGAAACTGATGAGGCATCAGGTGATGAAAAATAGAAGAAATTACAGCTCGGAAGTGATATTAGCGTGGAAGAGAAAGGAGGATGAAGATGGAAAGCTAGATGAAAAAAAAAGATAGGGGAACCAACTTTCATACTTACATTTTTATATTTATCATCATTGGGCAGATTATTGTAATGGCCAACAAACACCATGGTATGACATAGACCAAGGTGTGCAAGGTTGTACCATCACATGAGATAAGCAGTCACAGACAAGGATGATCATGACTCATACAAAAAGGCACATTTGCCCCAGTCTTTTTGTCATAACCAACCGCAAGCAGAAAAAGACAAGAAGGACAAATCATGAAACTGTGTTGCTTCTCTAAATCCTATTTCCAGGACATCCTCGAGAAACTAGCAACATGATTACCAAAAAGGACAAAATAAAGCCAAAACCATCATCATGATACATCGCTGCTTTTCTAAATCCCAGAGTCAGGACATCACTGAGAAACTAGTAACATGAGTGCCAAAAGACAAAACAAACCTCATGATACATCGCTGCTTCTCTAAATCCTGTTGTCGAGATCTCGCTGAAAAACTAGTAACAAGATGAAAAATCAACAGACAAGTGCCAAATGTTTTCCAAGTGTGTCTGGATGCCAAGAGTTTTAATGTCGAGATGTATGGTTTGATGTTGAGATGGCAGGGTGTCAAGGTTTTGACAATGCCAAGATGATGAGTGTCGAAGATTGCCAAATTCAGGAAGGACACATCCTGAATAATGTTGATGTCAAGAGGAGAAACCCCCAAAAGTCGAGAGGATCCCTCAAAATTCTAGGTGACAGTGATGATGCCTAGGAAGGACACATCCTAAGGCATAAATGATGGGGGTTTTTCTTCAAAAGGACACATCTGAAAGAACATTGATGTCAAGAGGAGTAGTCCTTAAATGTCAAGAGGATTGCTCAAAATGTCGGATGATGATGACGATGCCTAGGAAGGACACATCCTAGGGAATGATTAAATGACGGGCTACCCTTCAGAAGGACACATCTGAAGAGTAAGCAAGATTTGACTAGCTTGACTAAGTTTGATTGAGATTGACTGATTTTGATATGCCAAGATGATTGTCATGTTCCATTGACAGATTGTCGAAGTTCACTTGGGTAGATTGTTCATTCAAGTTTAAGGACTGTTTCATGTGTGTGCAAAAATTGTGCAATGAACCCTAATGGACTGACCTAGTGTGGCCTCAGGGGCCCATTAACAGATGGCCTTGCCTACGTCATGCACTCAGAGACCTCGTAGTTCGACACGACCAAAGAATGTCTTGTTGATGAAAGATTGAGTCATGATTTATTTTGACAAACCTAATTGGATTGACCTAATGTCTCGGGGGCTCGAAGATGAGCCTTGCCTATGTAGCAAATGCGCAGAGACAACGTAGTTCGACAATGACAAAGACTAATCAAGAGTTGAATTGACGTGACTGTGTTGACTGACATGATTCTGTTTTGAAAATTTGTGTTTTCTTCAGGACGTTTTTCGATTTTTAGGTCTTTTTTTCAGGACATTTTTTTGATTTGTAGGTCTTTTTCAAGACATTTTCTGAATTTTAGGTCCTTTTTCAGGACATTTTCTAGTTTTTTAGGTCTTTTTTTTTAGACATTTTCTCGATTTTGTCTTTTTAGGGACATTTAATTTTTTAGGTCTTTTTTAGGACATTTTTTTATTTTTAGTCTTTTTTCTGTGGACATTTTCTGATTCTTTTTTTAGGTCTCTTTTTTCTGTGATTATTTTTTTATTTTTAGGTATTTTTTCTTAAGACATTTTTCTGATTTTTTAGGTCTTTTTCAGAAGATGACATTTTTCTGATTTTTAGGTCTTTTTAGGACATTTTCTAATTTTTAGGTCTTTTTTCAGGACATTTTCTGATTTTTAGGTCTTTTTTCAGGATATTTTCTAGTTTTTTTAGGTCTTTTTTCAAGACATTTTCTGATTTTTAGGTCTTTTGAATGGTTTAAGAGGATCACTACAAATGCATGTGACTGATGCCTACATATGAGAATCCAAGGAAAAACATGATTGTGCCCCTAGTCAAGCTGAATACCAATTGACATGTGATGACAATGTTGTTTGACGTGGGAAGGACACATCCCAAAACAACGTAAGGATGATGATAATGTGACGAAAGTATTGAGGTCTGCAACTGGGCCAGGAACAAATTTAAGTAATGTTTTGGATAATGTGCTCATATGGATGAAACTCGTTGCATTTGGAATGACTTGGTTAGGACTAGAAGGGATGGAGTATCCTTAGACAATTGACAAGGGAAAACCAAGATAAGTGATAGACATGAAAGACTGATTGGTGGCCTTGGTAGGAGACATGCAACTAGAGGAATTGGCATATGATCTTCAAGGACTATGTCACATAGGGATAATGATGGA
This sequence comes from Sequoia sempervirens, assembly GCA_007258455.2. Classification (NCBI taxonomy): domain Eukaryota; kingdom Viridiplantae; phylum Streptophyta; class Pinopsida; order Cupressales; family Cupressaceae; genus Sequoia; species Sequoia sempervirens. The sequence continues at coordinate 2,789 of VDFB02106926.1, read as the reverse complement.
AATGATGACAATGACATGATGTTGCATGCATAGTTTGTGACCAAAGGATTGACATGTCAAGATTTTTTCCCAAAGCATGATTTATGTTTTCATATTTTATGTCAAGACCAAGGTAGCTAGGAAAATGGGCGGGGGAATGATATGGATGAAATGGATGGGTGTAAATGTCATGAGGAAAGCATGGAAAAATGAGACGACTTGCCCCCAAGTGTAAAAGTCCACATAGATGATTTATTTTACACATGACGCCTGTTTGCCAGGTTTTCATCATGGTACTTATCCAGGGCGCCTGTTTGCTAGGTTTTCACCGTTAGACAAAATTTTTCTCTTTACTATTTTCTTGATTTTTATTTTTTTGATGTCACATGGACGCCTGTTTGCCAGGTTTTCATCAAGGTGACAATTTTTTTGATTTTTTCAATTCTTTTGTATTTTTTATTTTGCAGATAGCCTGGATGCTTTAGATGACCACTGACTGCTATGAATCCACTGACGGTGTCGATGTAGAGACTGGTGCCATGATGTGCCAATAATATCCTTTCTGAAGTAGTTGCCTTGTCAGGATCCTAGCGCTTACATACAACTGATTGATGTCATCATGGTCCTTTCCGATACTATAATTGGCCTTATCAAAATACGCACATCGCGATAGAGTGCCATGAGAGTCCTTATGATAAAAAGTTGCTGCCAAGATGCGATGGATTTGTGACATGGGATTTTTGGACTTTAGGCGAGATGTAGGATTATGGCAGATGATGGTAGACATGGATGGATTTTTTGGATGTTTTGATGAATCACTTTTTATTTTCCAAACTTGGGATGGTGGATGATGGATTTTGGAGGGATGGAATTTGGAACCAACACCTTTAGATGCCTTTCTTGATGACCATTTTGAAGGAGGTGGACATGTGTTATATATGGGAGTCCTCTTGTCTTGTGGCTCCACATTTTGATTAACTTTTTCTTTTGACATATTTTCTTTGCTTGATCCACTTTTCTTTGGGATCCATTTTAATTTTATTTGTCCACTTGTCTTTTTTCTAATTCGATGGCCTTTGAAATTTTATTTTTGACTTTGTAAGACTTTTGTTTTTGTTGGTTCCAAAAGGAAGGTTTAAGATGTTGAGAATGATGGTTTATGGTGTGGGTGGATGAGGTGGTGGCAACAATCTTATGACAAGGATCACTCATGGACTCCATTTTGACGTTTGTATCTAACAAGGTTGCCCCTAGTATCAAGGAGGTTCCAATGATATTGTTTGATTTTCCAATTGAAGAATAGCCAAGACCTTGATGTTTGTAATTTTCTTGGAGCTATATTGGTTCTTGAATGCCTTGCTCATGTATGCCTAGTCCTCTACCTTGATAATGCATTCTCTGATAGATTTTGTTTGCGATGGGGTATTTATTGTTTTGAAAGCAAGATGCTAACCCATCATGATGTATGTAGTCACTGTCACTTGGAATATTTTCGTCTACAAGAAAGCCTGCTCTGACAAAGATAGATGACCCTAGTTGATAAGACATTGTGACTTCATTGACATGTGGGATGTCTTTTGTCTGATTAACATCCTTCGTCTAATTTTGTGACATGTCAAATTCAAATGATTCTATGGGTGCTTCCAAGTCGATGTCGAAACTGTCTTTATGGTCATTGTCATAGAGTCTACCAGATTCAGCTATAGCTTGATCATCTACAAATATTTCCATAGAAGACTCTTGTTTTAGAGTAAGAACATCTATGTGTCCCATGGAGGCAAGTGTCTCATTTTGGAAAATGGATATGCTCAGAGTTTGGATAAGGTCATCTTCAAGTGTTTGATCATGAATGGCATAAAGGTCAAGCAGTGGATCATTTTGGATTTCTTGGTCAATAGTAGGGTCTTGGTCAAAAATGGGGTTGTCATGGATTTGTACTTCTTGGTCAATGGTAGGTATATTTTGGATGTCATGATTGTCTTGAATGACTTCTTGAATAGACTTTAAGATAGGTTCATGGGATGGACTACCTTGATCTTGACATGAAGGTGACGTTATAATGTCATGCTTTGGGCTTTCATTTTGACATGTATCCTCAAGTTTAGGCAATGGGATTTGACTTTGGACAATGATAGAATTTTCATGACGAAATGCAGCTTGTGAGGGAGTGACTTGAAAAGGATTAATGGATGAAGGACTAGGATAGGACATGGAGACTTGGACTGGATTAATAAGGTATGATGTAGAAACTTGACATGAGTTGGTAGATGGTTGATAAGGCATGTAGAGTTGGACGGGATTGGTAGGTGAAGGACTAGAATATGACGTGGAGACTTGTAATGGACTAGTGGACAGTTGGTTTCCCTTGTCAAGGTTAGGATAAGGGTGATAAGTGGATGTTTGTTGTGAATTAATGGCAGGATTTATGTTAAGTGACTGTTGATGGTGAGGGTAGACAGATGGAGGTCCCAAAGTATTTATGTCAAAGCCTCGTGGTAACTTAGCCCCTTGGTCCAAAAGCATGGATAGATACCTTTGAGGGTCACGTAAGACTAATTTTTCTACAAAGGAGGCTATATCAGGATTTTTCATTGCAGCTTTTAAGTCTTCTACATATGCTCGTCCATTTTGGTCTCTTTGTATGAATGGTTCAGAAAGATTTCTTGATGAAAATGGCATGTTCATGGAAGATTGCATGTTCATGTTGTGAAATGGGTCAGAAAAAGTCCAATGTTGGTTCGTGTCATAAGTGTAATTATCAATGTTGGTATTGAAATCTTGTCCAAAGTTTTCCATTTGTTTTTTCTTTC
>VDFB02106925.1:54752-74997 GCA_007258455.2 Sequoia sempervirens | reverse complement strand
ATTGCTTGATTATTTTTTTGTTATTGTGTTGCTTGATGATTGTTTTGGTGTTGGATTTGGATTTGTGGTGCAGATGTATTTTGGTGAGGGGCACTAATGACCACCTTGGCATCAACGACACTGTCATTGGTAACATTTTTGTTTCTTTCCCACGTGCGAGGTTTGTCATTATAATTGGTGGGTGGGCAGTTGTTTTTTGTTCGGGGTATGAAGTTGATCCTGCAAGTTGTGTCATAAGGGCTCGTTCGATGCGGAGTGCCTTGGAGATCAACTGGTCATACATGGTAATCCCTTGGACCTTGAGATGGAATGCCAAGAGGCTGTCAAGGTTGGATATGATGGTGCAAAATTGTTGTTCCTCGGGCATGGTCCATTTTCTCTGATTGGCCTTGGATCACCAACATTGTAGGAATGAAGCGAACGATTCATTCTTACCTTGTTTCAGAGTTGAGAGTTCTTCTAGACTGACATCCATTGCGATATTGCATGCATAGTTTTTAATGAATGTGTCTATAATTTCTTGGAATGTTTTGATTCCTATAGGTAGGCAAGAGAACCATTCCATAGCATGGCCAACCAAACTCCTGGGAAATAGCCACATCAGATAGGTATCGTCGTATGCAATTCCCATGCAATGAACCTGGAATTCACTGATGTGATCTTCAAGGTTTCCCGTCCCATGATATTTGTCAAACTTGGGGATCTCAAATCCCTTGGGGAATGGTTTCATCACAAGGCTCCTGTCAAATGGATAGGGACACAAGTTGCTTGGTGTTTTTGTGGTTCGCCTTGATTGAAGATCTAGCACTTGTTGCGAGAGCAACCTGATTTGTGTCATTACATCATTTTGCGGATTAGGGGGTGGGATGAAGGTGTTCTGGGGTGTTTCAATTGTTGGTTGGATGGGTGGGTTGGTTGGTGTGTTATTTAATGGTATTTGTACATTTTGTCAAGCTAGGTATGCTTGCACTTGCTGCTGTATAAACAATGCTTGTTGTTGATCTTGTTGTTGTTGTGCTAGGATTGCCTATTGTTGAGCTTGTTGTTGTGCTTGTTGTTGTGCTAGGATTGTCTATTTTTGAGCTTGTTGTTGTTCCAACAATACTTGTTGTTGGGTTGCTAATTCGGTTGCTTCTTGCTACTCTTGATATTGTTTTATTGCTTGCTGATATGCTTGTAGTTGTGTTGCTTGTTTTTGTGCAAGAAACTGTGCTTGTGCTTGTGCTTGTTGTGCTTGATATTGGGCATGCGCTTGAGCTTGAGCTTGGGCTTGTGCCACTCTTTTTTTTTGTTGTTGTTGCAATAAAGCTTGGGCTTGTGCGATCTGTTGTGCTTGCTGTGCAATTTGGGCAGCTTGAGCATTTTGCGCTGCTTGTGCAACTTGTTGGGCAGCTATTTGTGCGGATTTTTTCTTTTGCACTTGCAGGAATGCCTTTTGATAAGCAAATTGCTGAGTGGCTTGCAATGCCATGCCATATTGGTTTGATAAATTGGAGTTTGGTGGTGGTGGGGGTGGTGGTGGATTCATAATGGTGCTTGTGGTGGTGGTGAGCGGTGATGTCGTGTTGGTGGTTTGAGTGGTGGATGGTGCTATTGATGTGGTTGGTCCTTGAGAGACCATGCTTTGAGATGTTAGGGGGGTGGTTGATGATGTCGTGATTTCTTGTGTAGTTGTCATCTATTGTTGTGATATCGATGACAAGTTTTGAGAGTTTGGCGTGATGCTTTGATTGGTGTTTGGAATGTTGGTTTGATTGATATTTGGTAAAGGTGGGAGTCCCAAGCCAAGTAGAGGTGTAGATAATTGTGGCAATGGTGGAAGAGGTGAAAATGTGAGGGGTGTGAGTTCTTGAGAAAATGATTTGGTGTTGAAAATGCCCCCAGGTCCGAACATGTCACCTCTTCTTGCGAATTTGTGAGGAGAGAGGTTTGGGGTGTTGTGCAGAAGGATGATGATGATGGATCATTGGGATTATGGAAATTGAGAGGGACACACTTATGTAATGGATTTTGGGGTATGTTTTGTTCCAAAATGGTATTTGCATCCAAGTCTTGATTGTTGACAAGGGGGTGTGTTTGAATAGCATTAAGAAATGTGTTTCCCTTATTGACATTAGGTTGAGTTGGAGCAAAAGATGTTGTGATTTGCAAAATGTTTTGAGTGATTATTTGGGATGGGGAGTGTGGATGAAATTAGAGGCATGATCTCCAAAGGTGGTTCCACAATAGAGCTCATGTCAAATTTAAAAGGTAATTTGGCCCCTTGTTTTGCTAGTTCGAGCATGTATAGTGAAGGGTTAAGCCTCATCATAATGTTGATGATCTTATGGTTTTTCAGATTTTGGAGCATTTCGGTTATTTCTTCATGCGATATCCCAAAGGTAAGATCTTATTGAATTTCCTCTTGTGGGTTTTGTGATGATGAGATAGTCAAAGGATTGCTTGATTCGACAGGATTCATTTCAGTGTTTGTTTGGCTTAGGTCACTTGAAGCGGATGTTTCTTTGCCAGCTTCCATGTTCTTCTTGTATTGAGATCTAGTTTGAACCATAAAATAAGGATCAATTTTCAAGAATATGGGAGATGAATCTCTAGTTCTTTGGATTGATCTTATTTTAAGCACAAAAGAGAAATTTTTAGGATATCTTGAGGATCAAAAGATGATATGATGGTGGAAGAGATGGATGATGTGGATGTTTGATCTTTTGATAAATCTTGAGGGGAATACTAGGCTTTTAGGACTTTAGGATATGTTTTGGATTTTGATTTTGATTTTTTGGATTTTCCTTGACTTGATTTTTTTTGTTTTTCTTTGATTGAACAAATAGACCCTAAGATGTTGGATGATTAACTAAAGGGTAAATTTGCTCAAAGGATGATAATTTGAATATGTGTAGGGAGAAGGATGCATCTACCCACACCTATTCAAACAAGATGATAATTTAACCAAGCATATGAAGAAGGATGCATCTACATATACCTAGCTAAACAAAATGGTTTGATAACTTTGACTAAGCATATGCAAAAGGATGCATCTACACATACCTAGCCAAAGATGATTTGATAAAGTTTTCAAGGATTTTGTCTCAAAGCCTAGCATGAAGGATAATTTCAAGATTTTCTCAAAAGATGATGGTGAGATGATTTTTGGTTTGATGTTTGAAGGGTGGGTGAAAAAGATTTTGATTTCTTTTGATCCTAGGATGAACCTAAAAAAGACACTTTGTTTACCTAGACCTCGGTATTGAAGAACATACAATGCCTCTGTGGACCTTTATAACTAAGAAATGGTTCAAATTAAGCATACATTTCCAAATTTTGAATCAAGGACTTTTGTTTTGCAATTTTGACTTTCTTGGAAATTGTGAGGTTTCAACTCATGTGAGAGTTCATTTTGTTATCTTTACTTAGTGACTTTATTTTACCACAAACACTTCTTTGATTAGATTTCCAAACTAGATGTCCAATGTCTTAATTTCTTCAAATCCCACAAAGTATGTTATGTACAAATTTGATGAATTCAAGGCAAGGGTTACCTATTGTTTAACTTTAGTAGACAAATTGAGATGTAATCCAAGTGTTTAGAAACCTCTAAGGATAAAATTCCAAGGGCAAGCAATAACACATGAATTGGGTCAATTGTATTTGTCTCCTAAAGGGTTTGAAATTTTGATGATGATGTTTAAGTGTTTGTTTCCAAGATCTTTTCGAACAAGAAAAACATTTTGTAACCAAAAAAAAGTACAACCCTATGGATATGGAAGACAATATTTGTTGAGTTCCCACTTGGACAAGTCCAGCTACACTTATCTTCAGTGAATGGTTAGATGCTTGACCCCACTAGCTCCCCTCCACAACACTCACTTATATGGGGAAGCCAAGCATCAACACCCATGAAACCCCCATGGCATGCTTTCCATTTATACTAAAAGACCGTAAAAGTGTGGGGCAGCTTCAGAACGACCGTTTTTGCACTAACAAATAGATCAAGGATTTTGGCAATTCTAAAACATGGGTTTTAATTAGGACTTTTCGTTCATGGAGATTGACCCATACAACAAGAGTCCCTTTTCAGATCCATCTCATTAGATTCAACCACGTGATACTGGTGTTTAATCCAATACCCACATTTATATCCCGGTTGGAAATACTCTTGGCTTTAGAGTGTTACCGGTTGAGTCATTCCCTTAGGTGAGTACTTTTTCCCCAAGGTAGGCCCTCTAAGATAAACAAAAGCGAATAAACATATTCATAGTTCGATTGACCCTCATTTAGAAACAAAGGGAGAATGTATGCAATAAGTTCATTCAAACTCGCAAAGTTTTTTGTTCAATTTTAAACCCAAAAAAAAGTGTGGAGGTGATTACTTTATCTCAACCTAAGATCATAAAAAAGGCTTTTTGATTCTAAAGATCACTGTAAAGTGCGAGAGAAGCGCATGCGTCCTTTTTGATGATGTTATTTTAAGTAAGCAATCACAAAGATAAAGTTGCACATGTTCATTTTAACATTTCAAAGCAATTGTGAGTTCGTTTTAAAAACACCAAAGTAAGTGTGACAAATTTCCTTGTTCAATTTTTAATCCCAAAACAAACTTTAGTAGATTGGAGTCCTAATGTTCATTTTAAGCCTTTTGTAGCAAAATTGAAAAGTTATTTTTAAATCCCAAGCGAAATTAGTGGATCCTAAGCCTAAAAACATGACAAATTTTCCTTAAGAGGACTAATGAATCCTCAAAAAGTGTTAAACAAACACTAAAGTGTTTAAAAACACTTGTTTTTGTGAAATGACCTCATTATGCTTCTCTTCCTCTTCGTCTTCTAATCGATTCAACCTACAAGAAAAAAAAGTTATATTATGCAAAACAAAGGTCAAAGAGACAAAAAATAGACAGAAGAAGCAGAATTTGAAAAAAAGCACGTGCTGAAAATTAAATTTCACTTCATACTCCCCTCTAGCGGTGCAATCTGTGAAGGTGTCGCAGTTTGATTTCTCCAGTGGTGCTATATAGCACCACTTTCCAGTCAACGTCACTCTGCAATTGGGCCAGTGAGCATGAATGCGTCGCCCTTTTGCCTAGGGGTGCAGTTTGATTTTTTTGAAAATTCTTGCGGGTCTGATTGGTCAAGCGATGCAGTTTAGAATTTAAAATCCTGGGCGGGAAGACTCAAGTGTCAGAGTTTGAATTTCCAGCGGTCCTGTATAGCAATGTTGGAGAACCAACGGTGCTAAACAATAATGTTGAACCTATAAACAAAGAAAAACGTGTAATTTTGATTAAAAAATGTGATTAAAAGGTGAGATTGCCCTCCTTCTAGCGCCAAATGTGCGGACCCCAATCCTAATACCTGCAAAACAACATGAACAAACCCATTAGAAATGAAGAAATAGCAAAAGAAATAAAATATGAAATGAAGAACACTATGAAATTTAAAAGCATATCAAATCCTATTCTAAAGCAAACAAACTCCTAATCTCTTGAAGGAATTGGTGCCAATTTGATGTGAAAATTGGCCCTTTCCCAACTCTAATGATGAAATAGTGGTTTGATGAAGAAATTTGATCCACTTTGTTGATGCTTGATGAGTTATCCAATAGAAAAATTTGCATAACCTAGCTAAGATTCAATGATAATGGATGAGAATTGCTAATGATTTGAGCATGGTAAGTTTACTCAAATTGTGGATGATCAAATGAGGAGTTTAGCCTCTTATTTATAGATGAGATTGATGGATGAATGTCCAAAATAGAGCAATGTGGGACTAAGAATTAGCCAATGGCAAAGTGCCACTTGTCAACCTATGAGTGGATGGAGGATGTGCAACTTTTGAGGATTGTGCCAATAAATGCCTATTTTTTATTTTTGAATTTGTTGAAATGACATGCAAGAGGGAAGGAAGAATGCATTGAATGCCACTTGGCTCAAGGCAAAAGACATGTAAGAGAGAGTAAATTCCTTGTTGGAAGGACTTATCCCACTTGGATTTTGAATTCAAATTTGGGGAATATTCCTTAAAAGATGCCTTGTTGAAGGAAAATAGAGATTTAATAAATAAATTAAATCTATTTTCATGTGCAAGTGGTAAAAGCTAGAGGATGGGACTTGAGAGGAGATTAAATTAATCAAAGTTAATTAATTTAATAAAGGGGTTTAATGATGTGACCTATTTGACTTAAATTTATGGATTTATTTAAATCAAATATGAGAAGAATGTGATAAGGGATTAATTAAATAAAGATTTTGATTTATTTAATTAAAAGAGACGATGTTAGATTAAACTAAATAAGGTTTTAATTTATATAATTTAATAGATAGACTTGAGATATTTAATCAAATAAAATTAATTATTTAATTAAATAGGATAATTAGATCAAAATGGTTAATTTAATTATCGAGAAGAGGTGACTAAATTTAGATAACTGATTTATTTAATTAAGAGAGGAATATTGATGAATTTAATCAGATAAAGGTATTTGATTAAATGGTTAGACTGAAGGATGATTCAAGACAAAACGATGTTAGTGGTGAGGATCAGAAGCACAATGTCAATCAATACATTTTACGTGTCTACAAATATATTTTAAAATAGCTCCTATATGTTAGATGATTCATTTAAATTGGTGTTAGTCTTTCAGCTCACCACCCCAACATGCAATTGGAGATTTTTTGCACTTATGTAAGCTCATAAATGCTAAGAAAAATGGAGGGAAGGGCACTCAATTCAAAAAAATGAATTTAATAGTTGAGGGTTTGATATATAGGTGCAAAGACAATATGGGTTAAATCCACACTTATGAACCTAAACATAGACAATAAATGATAAATTTGGGGATGAAGATCAATTTCAAGGATAATTTTTTGATTAAAGGTAAAACAGAGTTTGAAGGGACCCAAACCCTTTACAAAATAGATGCTACTAAAGATAAAATCAAAACCAAGTGGCAACCAACCATCAATGAACCATCAAAAAATTAGACAACAAAAAAAATTAGAACAATCTACTATAAGTCCTTAAGAATCTTGGCTGCTTCTAAGTCCTACTTGTACAAACAATTGACAAGATCAACCACCTCCAACAACTCTTTATTCTGAACATCCAAGGGTTTCCTGGAATGACTAAAAGTATGAGTACTCTGACCCAATCCAACAAATTGAGATATTTATTTTTCTTTAACCATACCATCATCAGTAACATCAGAGTCCTTCAACAACCCCGCCAAGTCCTAATCTTTCAAATTTGTAACTTTCTCATTTAGGATGTGAAGCCCCTCAACATTGTTTTGAAGAGTAGATTGACTAAATTGCACCACCTTCTCAAGGTTCTAATGAAATATTTTAATTTTATCCTCTAAGATTGTGATACAAGACTCGTAGTTATTCTTTATCAAGCCCGCATCTTTTGCCACCTCTTAAAGGATAGCAAACATTTTGTTGTTCTCAATTGTTTTTCTAGACACATCCTCATTTGAATCCTTCTTCTCAGTCTTGTTTTACAGAGATCAAACCTTCACATTAATTTCATTTATTTCCATGAAAAACCACTTAAACATTTTAAAATAATTCACTGCACCCTCCTTTTCCAGGCTTAAATGTTGGCAATAGGTGTTGTCATTGATGTCAACCTAATATTGGCTATCATTGATGATAAATATGCGTGTTGAAGATTGTATAATACTCTAAAGATAGTCAATGTGCAGAGATATCTATTGATATAGTCAACAGTGCAACACATGGAAAAATGGTGATCAACTTGGTGTCTAAGTGTGATGTGGAAGTACAACATATATTCTCTAATATGATAACAACATGTTTGCATTGATATCATTCTATGAGATTTAGACCTATTTTTCTTTTACTTTGGAATCTTATTTACAATATTATTCCTTTTAGTAGACACATATTCTCTAATATGTAAACGATGTTTGCATCATCCTTTCATTTGTGACCATTGATAGATCAAATCAATCTCATTCATTGCGTTTTCATTTTATCTCCATTAAATGAATTATTTAATGAATATCGTATAATTCCCCTAATTTGCATAATTGAAACTTTGTTTTAATTATCAAATTACTAATTCTTCCACTTGCAAGGGAATATTCCTCCTTTGCACATTCTTCCAAAAGGGGAATATTCCCATAGAATATTCCTTCCCCTTTTGCACAATTAAACTTTTTCTTTTAAATTGCAAAGTATCCTTTTTTCCTCACCATGAGAATATTCCAAATAATATTATCTCTCCTCCAATCATTTGAAAAAGGAATATTCTCACTTGGCTTCTTGAGCAAGCTAAACTTGTGACCTCCTGAGCAAGTTACCTTGTGACTTGTGTGTGTAGGTCAAAAGTGTGTTTGTTTGGAAAAAATAAGAACCCTTGATTAAATCTCTTCATGATTCTCCATGATCCATGCCTCCAAATTCTTCTGTCCTTGACCATTGATTAGCATTTTTTATCTCAACCCTTCATTTCTCATTTGCTTTCCTATAAATATAACACTATTTGGAGACAAATGGATCTATCTTTCAATTGCAAACTTATGTTGGTGAATTCACTTACACTCAAACTCATAATTTACTCATATTTAGCATATTTTAGTTCATTTTTACTTTCATATTATCTTTAATCTTCCATTAATGGCTTCCATGATAACATAGATGCATACATTTAGCTTATTTATTAATTAGGATTTTAATATTTTTAATATTTCATACATTTAGAGTAGATTTTCATACACCCATATCAATCATATTAGCATTTAAATCATGTTAAAATAGCTTGCATCATATTCATTTAGCTTTAAATCATGTTTTCATACACATCTATCAATGGTTTCATCAATTTTCTTCAATAAAACTGATTGAAACAAGCTGATTATCCAAGGGATTGGGAAAGGGTCACCATTTCACATCAATGTGACACCACTCCCCCAATAGGATAAGTTTCAATGTCTTAGATTAGAGTTTTTTCAAGCTTTCATGATTTATAATGTTAGTTTTAATGGCTTCTTTGTCTTTTCTTACAATGAATGATATCATTGGGATTGATGCTTAGTGGGTTAAATATGCCTCAAATTTGTATGGATTGGGTGTAGTTAACCTTCACTATGTCATTGGTCACAACCTAATACATGGTCATGATGTTTTGGTTTGCATCCTTCCATAGAGAAGGATTTTTCCTTGCAACTCAAAAGATAAGATGGACAAAATGTGAAGGTGTTATATTCAAGAATTCAAGTCATCACACCTTGTTCAGTAAAAGATATATGTGGCAGAGTTCTGGTTTGTGCTCTGACAAAGTAAAGTGTTGATGAAGGCATGTTGGAATGTTGCATATTCCACTAGAAGTGAAGGTTTGGCCTTGTGGTTTTGTGAGCATGTTCAAGAATGTTAAATGCATACTAATTTGTAGTAGCAGGTGTTTTGATGGTCTACAATAACAATTTTCAAATGATAGTTTGCTATAGTTTTTCTAGAATGCTTTGTTCCTATATATTTAATGGAGTTTCTTTAGGTGCGCCAACATATGGTGATCATACACTTTTGGTAAAGGTTGAAGAGATATTGAGCATGAACTACAATGTTTGCATCCTGGTCTACATGGTGCTTTTGGTCTCTCCTTGATGGTGTAAAGTTGAACACTTGGTAGTTTTGGTGGTGTTGTCACTATTTGGGCCGATAGGATTGTTTCCTCCATCTATGATTAGTCTTGATTAATTAATCTTACCTTGGAGGATGTTTTGAGATGATTTTTGGTCTTGATGTGTTGTGTGTTGATCCAAAATTCTTTTTCTCTTCATATTGTATGTGTTTGGAGCTGACCTATGTGATAACATGTGTTTCTTATAAATGTCATCTTGGAGTTGACCTAATTAATGTTTTGGTTTGTTGTGGAGTACATTTATAGAAGAAAAAAATAATTTGTGAAGGTAAAAGAATATATATAATTGAGATTGAGCATCATGTTGAAGATGAAGTGTGAAAAGTTAGTGTGAAGGATTACTTGTATGAAAAAGGGGCTACAACATCAACATATGTTGAAAGCTTCTCTATAGCAGTTCGTATTCAAGTTTCCCATCATATTATGACGTTTGCAAGATCTTGCCAAAAAATTCAAGAAAAATCTATACATATCAACTATGACCAACAAGGAAGGTGCATTCTCTCATGTTACAATCAATGTAATTCATTCTAAAGATTTATGCATCTATATTCACTCTCAGTTGGGTGAGTACAATCATCTGAAGATGGAAGAGTTTAGGTACAATCATCTCTTCGGTGATAATTTTATACTCAAACTAGAGTAAGCAAATGTCGAAGCAAAAGGTTTAGATGTGTGGAAGGGTTTCCCCAATTTTTCTTTGAAGATGAATGGGTTAGAATTTTATTGAGAAGAATTCATGAAGATATCATTTGGTTAGATTAACCCCACCTAATCACAAAAGAATCTATCAGGGTTGTGATTGGATTGTGCTCCACCAAACATGTTCCAAAATTGAAGGCAATGAAGAATGAAGAAGTTATGAAGCTTACTAGAGCTGAACTTGACAAAAAAACCCTAACTTGTTGCAAGATGGTGTGTTCCTTGGTCTTCCTTGCAACACAACGCTTGGGTTTGTGACATGGTCTAACCGCCTCCTATGGATCTTAACTGACACTTGTATCAGGCATTGATAGGTCAACCTCTTGGTGCAATGACAAGGTCAACAATTGGTATCAAAGTTGGTCACAAGTTCAAACCCCTCACTTGTGCTAGGGGTATTGTTGCAAAATGGTGTGTCCCCTGGTCTTCCTTGCAACACAATGCTTGGGTTTTTGACATGGTCTAACTGCCTCCTATGGATCTTAACTGACACTTGTATCAAACATTAACAGGTTGAAATTTTGGTGCAATGGCAAGACCCACATAAATATGGATGACATCTTTGACCCAAGGATACGGTATGCCATAAAGGCTATTGCATGCAAAATTTACCATACAAATAGAGAAGGATATGCTACTACAAAATTCAAGAAACATCCATACATATCAATTGTGACCAACAAGGATGGTGCATTCTCTCATGTTATGATCAATGTAATTCATTCTAAATATTCCTCACTAACTCATTTGACTATAAAATACGACGAAACTGTCTAATGAAATACGTATAATTTGATGTATCATCGAGTTCTTGTAAAATTTGATGTGTAATTTTCAATTTTTTGAAAGAATATCCCTGACGTTCGTTGAAATTTTGACAAACCTGGGGTTCGTCAAAATGTCGGCTATCATTTTCGTCGAATTTTTGACAAACATGAAAAATAGAGAAAAATCAAATTGTGGCCGACATAAAGAAAAGTGAGTTCACACCTGATTTATTGTGACAATGTTTTGCTCTACTTGAGACAATTTGTAGAGAACTAAGGATGATTTTCTTGGGAAAAATCAGAAAAATTCAAGAAGATATCGCCAGGTTGAGGGTAGTCATTGTCTTTTTGTAGAATTCAGTTGTGAAGTCAGATTTGTAGTTCTAGGTTTGAAAATCATATTTTAAAGCAACATCTCATCAGATTTCATTTTTAGAGGTTTAGGGTTTTGAAAATTTCATGTCCAAATTTTGTTGTGTGGAATTACCATAAGATCACAACCAAGGGACAGATTCTTGTGACTATAATTATGTGATCCATAACTCTATTGGTCATGTGGCACAATTGTGCTATAACAAATATAGGATGCATTCATGTGTGACCCAAGTTTAATGTGGCTATGTTGTGATAGAAATAGAGGCACTCATATAATGTAGTTAATTCAGGTTGTATAATGTAGGTGTCAATCATCATTGGGTGCATTGAGGTTGTCTCAAGTTTAACAGGGTTATAATGTAATTATAGCATGATCCAAGAATGATTACCTCTTGCTGCAATAAAGAGCCTATAACTCTGGTTGATATGCAGTGGTTTGTGTTATATCAATTATGTAGTGCATTCAGCACAACCCCATGTTTAATGGGCTATTCTAGAAGTGATCAGATTTTCTAAACCTTATGAATGTTGTGACATATATTTGCATAATCTCAAATTTAGCGAGGCTTTGATATCAATGTATCCTATATAGGGTTTAGAATGATTTCTTTTAATTAAAAAAATAAATAAATGATGTATTTCCCTGTAATTAGATAATGTGGAGATCTCCTAAATCTGCCCCAGCACACTATCCTCTTTAGCACTGTATTAATTACTCCAGCTACTAGAGTTTTGCATGTGACATCTTTAATATCTTCATGACCATGGCTTTTAAATAGATCTTAGTATTTTCTTTAATCCTTTTCATGGCAACCCTTGAGTTCCATAATCCACCTTCAATCTCTTCTAAGAACGGTGTCTTAAGCTAGACTACATAGTATGCATATAAAACAAGTCATTCATACCTGCCATTGTTCCAAACCACCACTCACTGCCTTGCTTAAAATGTTTCCTCCATAAGCACAATAGCATGCTTTTAAATCATGGTTGCCAATGATTGACCATTAAGGTCACCACTTTCATCATGAAGATACAATGAGATTTTTGTCTTCAAACTCAAGGCATTATGCAAGATAACATTGTGAATTGTTTGTTATGTATGATTTGATTTTCTTGCACATTTAATGCTTTGCTAACTTCCATTAAGACTGGGTATTGCACCCTCAACTGCAATCTCAAACAGCTCACTCACTATCACTTGAAGATTCCTTTCATGAGCATCCTTATATAAAATTAAAATATGCCATATAGACTGCCTACTTACTACAGGGGACTCATTGTTTCATGGTATTGTAGTTCTTAAGATCCTTCAACCTTATTGACACTACTTCACAGTCCACAAGGTATTAATCACTATTCTCCCATCTTTGATGAGTCTCAAAACATTGCTCAAATATGCAATCCACTACCTCCATTATACATTAATGGCTAAGAAGAAACATTGAAGCTATGATTACCACTGTTACTTCATTTGGATAGTCATTCCCTGATTGCATTTTCTTTGTCTAACACTACCAAAAGCATTTGAAAAACCCTTAAGGTCAGCAAGGGGGTAAGGAAACTCACTGTTAAAATCTCCACTTTACTATGCAAGGTTTGAGCTTTATTATCTTGTCACTGCTCAGCCTTTTTTTGACTGTCACATCTCAAGTGACTGTCATTCGTCTTACCATAGATTACATTTATAAATGTCACTATGCTACATAGTGTGCTTGTTATTGGCTACAATCTTTAGATTGCAAGATTTTGTTATTACCTACAATGTTTCAATCTTTCTGGTATTGCAACCTCACTAATCCGCTATAGTTATTGTTTATGTTTCTACAGAGGCCTAGGGTTTGTACCTTAATCATGCTCTTACCAATGCTTCTCTTTTGTTTTTATTGGGGCTCTCTCAATGTTGATGGCCCTAGGAATAATCTCGTCATAAGAAGTGACACATTGCATCTTTAACTAAAAGGATAAATCCGTATTGACATTAGCAATCATGATTCCAACTTGTTGCTCCTTAGGAATGGGTCACTTGCTCTTACTAGATTGCTACCTCCATCATTATAGGAAGTTTGCGATCAAGTTCAATATTTTTATTTTAGGAGTCTTAACGGCTGGAAATCATAGTAAAATTAGAATTTAATAAGTTTTGGAATTAGCATTTTAAAGTTTTTTTTTGGGTCATTAACTTCAGACTATCTTCTCTTTTGCAGGGGTGGTTGCATGCCAATTTTTTTGTGTAAAATATTGGAATTATTAGATTATGTTACCTGTTTATGAATACAAATTATTGGAGTGTGAGTTTGATATTTTTTGAAGATCTAAATAGTCAAGCTTGTAAAGAAAAATCATGTCAGATAATATTAGTCTAGAACAAAATGAGCAAACACTTGATAGATTGTGGGATAGATTGAAAAGAAAGGGTGATGGGAAATGTTATTGTCTTTGCAATAATTGCAAGGGCTTAAAGATGAGATGACTTTTAATCACAATAGCTGAAAAACATTGTAGGAAGCATGGTCACATTGAAGGGGGGCATGATTATCATCCATTGGTAAGTTGTTCATTATATGTGTTTATATTGATTGAATTTGTAAATGTTTATATCATTTTAACATTATATATATATATATATAATCACTTGATCATGATCATGGTTTATTTGTTTCTATCATTATTATAAAGGTGGGGTGCCCTAGGGCAGATGATATGGATTATCATGGCCTGAAGGGTTTTGCAAGCAGACGAACATGGAGTTATGAATATCGAAGATGAAGATAATGATCTTATGGAAGAAGATGATCATGCGCCAGAAAACACAGTTGAAGATGATGGTACAAATACATTGATCCATGACACATTTAGTGGCAGAGTTGATCATGATGACCAAGATGACTTTGATGATGTTCATGATTTACCTGTAGTTGAGAAGGTATACGAGCCCCTTTATGAAGGCTCCCAAACAACTCTTCTCTCTACTGTATTGTTGTTGTTGAACTTGAAGGTTATGAATGTTTTATCAAATATAACAATCTCATGGATGTTAAGGTATGTCATATATGTCATCTTTTTTCATCTATTTTAATTGTTGTTAGTTCATCGCTAGTAAATAAAGGATGAAATATGTACCATTAATATTCTTTATATGAACAATTTTTTTTTTTTTGTAGATTGATTGGTGAATTTTTGTTACCACCATCAAATATTTTACCTCGCTCATACCGAGATTTATGTGTCATTATGAAAGATATCAGAATGGAGTATCAAGCAATAGATGCATGTCCCATTGATCATATTATATATCATAAATAACGAATTTTCAATAGAATGGAATGTCATATCAGAGATATCGAAAGATCAACTAACAAAAAAAGGTGCCTTACAAGGTTCTTAGTTATATTCCCATTATTCCATGTATGCAACGATTATTTAGGTGCGAAAGCTTAGCGCAATTTATGGATTACCATGCATGGAATAGAAGTGGAGATGACATTCTTGAATGCCTAATGGATGGTTCTACATTTAGGGACATGGAGGAAAAATGGCCACACTTTAAAGAAGAACCTGTAATCTCAGGCTTTCATTGGGAGTGGACGGTGTCAATCCATTTGGAGAGTGAGATTTATTTACTCAGTGTGGCCTATTTTTGTTATCAACAATAACATTCCTCCATGGATGTCAATAAAGAGGAGCATAATGTTGTCAATGATTGTTCCAGGTATTTGTTTACATCAATTTTGTTTTAACATTGCATCTCATTTGTCTTATTTGTTGCATAATGACATATTTTTTTCATTCAATAGTCATGTACATTAATTTATATATATTGTAGTAAAATGGTTATAATAATTATGTAATGTTTATGTTCATTCAACTAGGTAAGTACCAAGTTAAAGATATGAATGTATATATCGAGCCTCTTATCGATGATTACTAAAGTTATGGAATGGTGTCACTATGTATGACGTCTCTATACCAATAGGACAAAGACAATTTCAATTCCATGCAATGCTTGTATGGACAATTCATGATGCCCAGGGCTAACACATTTTGTGGTATGTTATAACGTTCAACCGCACTTTAACAATATTTAATTTGATGAAGTAGATATCATGCATGTTTTTAAAATAATCTATTCATTATATATAATTAAAAAAATTGACATATTTAATCCAATTATATATGATCTTGCAGGTCTTCAAACAAAGGGAAAATTTACATGTCCAATTTATGTTCCAAAGATGAAATCTCGTCATTCAACAATTTTAGGAAAGTAGGTGTTTGATGAGTATAGGCACTTCCTCCATAGAAATCATAAGTATCAAACTACTGAAAAATATTTTTTCAATGGGAAAGAAGAGACTACATCAAAACCACGAAGAATGACACCTCGCCTATGGAAGTTGGAATATAATAGAATTAATCGTCAAGGTTATACATTAGATCAAATTTTTTATCTATCATATATGATATGTTTTGAATTTATATTTTGAATTATATTGTGTTGTGTTTACTCATGTTGTAATTGACAATGATTGTAATTGTTAATTTGTTTAACTTATATACATCATGAAGGTCGTCAAGGCATTAATGGTCGGCTTCCACAGGGACTGAAAAGTTATCCAAGACAATTTAGTAGGTTGCCCTACTATGAGCAGCTACAAATTGTGCATTTGTTTGATACAATGCATATCAGAAAGAATATAATAGAAACGTTATAGAAAATATTGGATGGAAGGCATGACAAAGAAAAAATTATCAAAATTTGTAGTGACATTCAGGAAGCCAATCATGCAATGAAAAATTCCATTCAATTAAATAGCGATGGAGACAAAATTAATATAAGTGCCCTTGATTGGTTATTAACAGAGCAACAAAGCAATGCTATAAAAGAAGTCATACAAAAAATTTTATTTCCCATAGGATTTGTTGCGGACATAAACAATATAATAACAAAGAAAGGTGAATTTGGGTCAGGGATGAAAACGCATGATTGACATACCTTCATTAAGGTAATTATTCAGGTATATTATATACAATTGTATAATGCATGTAATTTTCAGTGTATTGTGTTTACTACTTTTGGAAAAATAATGAAAAGATCATTTTATAATTGTTGCAGTACGTTCTACCTTTATCTCTCCCAGACAACTTTGACAACAATGCCAAGCAAGTTATATATGATATTGGAAAATACATGAGGTAAGTAGCGAGATTTGTTCAATTCGTTGTATACATCTTATAATTTCCATTTGTTTTACTTGTTATGTAATATACTGCATATTTCTGTAAAATCTCATTAATATATTTGCGCCTTGAATCACTTGTAGATGGTTGTCATCTAAAGAAATCCATAAAGAAGATATAAATTATTGGAAGAGAAAAATTCCTCGTATAATGTGTGAAATGCAAAAGTGTCTACCTTCAACATTTTTCAATGCACAAGAACACTACCTCATACACCAAGTTAAGGAGATTGAATTGTGTGGAACTATACACACAAGGTCAATGTGGATGGTTGAGAGGCACTTTAAATTTTTGAAAGCTTTGGTTAGACAAAGAGCACATCCTGAGGGTTCTATGGTGGAGGGATATATGGTATACCAGACCATGGTGTACATTAGTGAATATCTTCCTAAGTTCACAGCAAAGATCCATGTAGATCGCATTTGGGATCCCAACTCCATTAACAAATTCTAAGGGGAGTACCTAATGGGGAAAGGTAGATTGAGGAAAGTGAGGTAATTATAAGATGGTCATGGAGATTAATTGGAATATATTTTACATATAGTTTTTATGTAAATTGTACTTATTTAATTTTTAATCTTCAATATACATCAATTATAAATTAAGGTCGTATACTGTGGTATTTAACTAATTATACGTCATTTGTGAATTTCAATTTTTTTTGATACAGTTGGTCGAGAGTGGGATGCACTACATTTGTACGTCACCAACAATCTTGATTGGATGATGGTATGGATTGAATGATGTCAAAAATCTGGCCGCGCATTAACATGGGAAGGTGTGGCTTCATTGGTTAAAAAAGCTCATCGTAATGGAGATTCCAATGTTACACAAAGGGAAATTGATGTAGCATATGGTTTAAGAGATAAACAGATATGTATAAATATATAAATCACCCATATTATTTAATTATTTTCAAGTGTATTGATGTATATATATGTTGAGATTGTTTTCTTTGCATACATTCGGCCAAGAATAAATATGTTTATTAACTGATGATATTGCAATAATTTTTACATGTTTGACATATTACAGGGGAAACACCACAAGGCTATGTGGTGCAATGGTCATAAATTTTGAATCAAAATGTTGGATGACATGAAGAAAACTTGTGATTCTAGTATAACTGCAGCCTTTCAGGTGACTAATGTTTCATCTAGAAGTGACATACATCCAGAAGTCTCAGAAAATCGATACTATGGGATTTTGGATGATATACTTGAGTGTGAATTTAAGTCCTTCAAATTAATTATGTTCGTCGTCCTATGGTATAGACTACGATTGAATGAAAATGATCCTAAGAGAACTGTTATTGAACATGATAATGGATTTACCATGGTTAATACAAGGTTGTTCGAGTGAGCTGGAAATGAGCCCTATGTTCTTCCAAGCCAATGTGAGTAGGTATTTTATTCAGAGGTTCCAGGTAAACTAGGTTAGTCATTTGTTCTTAGACATGATCCAAGAGGAAGGCCGGTAAAGTATAATGTGGTGGAAGAAGAAGATACCAAAGAACTAGAAGATGATGTAGATGATGATCAGGATCAATAGTTAGTTGATGATGTCCCTAACGAAGATGTCAAAGAGGAGGAACTAGATCATGATGATGTAGGAGTTAATGTTCATGAAGATGATATCTGTGTGGATGATGACATTATCGAAATTGATATCGATGACGATGATGATGATATGACCAATCCTTACAATGTTGAATCTGGATCAGATGATATAGACAAAGAGTTGGATGAAGAAGAAGATCAATGACATTGAAATGTATAAGTTATGCGATTATATTATCTATTTGATATTAATTTCTTGATAGAATTATATTTGACTTATGTGGTTACATAATTAATTCATGATGTTTTTAATTTTTATGCCATTACATAATTAATTTAATGATATACTTTTTAATGTTTGAAAGGTCAAAAAATTAAAATATTTCAATAGTGATGTTAACAACCTTGAAATTAGTGTGTTTTATGTTTCATGTGATCATAAAAGATTAAAAATTTAGTTGTAGAAGTGGTTGTTCAGTAGTTGACGTGTATGTTGGTTCTTTTTACAATTTAACCAGGTTTGTCTTCTAATCTACCTATGGAATTTCCAAATTCCAATTGAAAGCAACTCGGGCGACCTAGACCAACCGATGAGGACTTTAAAAAGAATCCTGTACACTTCGTGCTCAAGAAGACCGAGGGTGATCCCCAATGTGTTTACATAACCTCGCACTATTATTATAAACAACATTAACACAGTAGATGATCTCAATTCTAATAGCTCAACACAATAAGATAATATCAACTAGAATTGGTCACTCATAGACAATATCAACTATCTGGAGCGTGAGATAACTAAACACAATCCATTGTATAAGATAGTCAATGATTTGCAATTTGTAGCAAGCTCTAGGAAAAGACAAACAAATACTAAACTACACTAATAATTACAACTTAGATCAGTACCATATATCCATTGTAGGAGTCAAATTCATAAGCATCTAGAGGTTTATAACAGATTTAATATATCACATATAAGATCCTTGACAATATTGCATTACAATTTCATTAGTATGCATTCTAACCTAGGACTACTTATCAAATCCTTATACAACACATATCCGCCTATAATCCCATTCGAACATTTTGATTAATTCCTTGAATTAAAGTTAAAATAGAATCATACACACCACAATAGTGAGATGGATAAAACAACCCTTAGTTATTTCATTCAATTTCAAATATGCATGAACAATGGAGAGACATGAGCTCAAATTTTCATTTCAACTCAAATGCTAGTACTGTTATACAACATTAAATCTCTATGAACTCAAAACCTAAATTGCATTTCTCTAAAACCATCAGAATTTACAATTCACTCTGCAACTTCACCTAGACTCGACAAAAATTATCTAACTTGCTAACCCGTACTTCTAGCCTTGAAATCCTTATAGAAAGTGAAGGAGCAAACAAGCACCGACCCATAAAGTACACCTGTTATTAGTCAATTGGAGCACCTGGTGATATTCCAAAATTTGTTACAATAGCCACCACCTTGAAAAATATTCTTGTTGATCATATCAGCTGAGGAACGTTGATGGAAAAAACCACAAGGAAACCGCACTGAGAAAGCCGTCAACACAAATCTAGAACCATTGCAGCCGCAACATCTGATCTGCCACCTATTAGTAGTTCACTCCTTTTACTCCTCCTCATTCAAATATTTAGTTACCCAATTTTGGTACTCATCATTAGTCGGCCAGTCAAAATTAATTACCTCATCCACCTTGGTATTATAAGGTGTGTATTTTACCGCTACCTGATTCACATCCCTTTCAAAAGATTCCAAAAATGAGCTGGTACTAATGATTTTGTCAATACAGCTCACCAAAAAATCATAGTCTGAGTCATCACAAATTGAATTGATTTGATCATTGATGGCCTCACTTGCTTGAGCCTGTCATTGTTGAAATGACCTAATTTTCCCCTACTCATCAATTATATC
>VDFB02106925.1:0-54652 GCA_007258455.2 Sequoia sempervirens | reverse complement strand
ATGGTATGCCCATCCATGGCCTACCTGCCTCTAACGGTATGTCAGTTGTCAGATGACATGACCCATCCCGTGCCATCACTAGCAACCTGCCTTCCGTGGAGAAAATAACCTAATTCGTAACCCTCACATTTTTTATTTTCTAGCCCACATACAACGGTTAAACTTTTATATATGTTTTCTTTAATATATTTAAAAATATTTTATAAATTGTTATAAAATGTTATAATATAAAATATTTTTTTAATATATTAAACAAATATATAAAATCTTTAATATTTTTTATTAGTGATTTTAATGGTATATTAAAAAAAATCATATTACGATAGTTGAATACATTTCAAAGACATTTTTAATTTAAAAATATATTGTTTAATTTTTTAAATATATATATTTTTTTCAAAAATATATTTTTATTTTTTTTTAAATATATTATACATAGAAAATTAGATAATCAATAATAGATAATAGATTTTGGTGAATATATCTAGGTATGTTAATACAATACACTGAAAAGTACATGCATTATAGCCAGCGCCCGGGTGGGCTCCCCCTACCTCCTTTCTTTTCTCATCCCCGCACTGACGTGCTAGGAGATCCAGCTAGGATTTGAGGTGGCAAAACGGAAGGGGCTATGGGGGACGTAGGTGGGTGTGACTAGGAGGCTGGTCACATGATGGAGGCGGCAATTTTCTTCACAGAGCTCAAGGATGTCATAGGCATCATTCCCTAAAGGTAGTTTCATGCAGATTAAATGTGGCACGTGTGGAGGGAAGTCATTTGGGTCCCATAGGCTTCTTTGGCCTTGTGGACGTCATTAAATTTTTTTATTTCATTCCATTTCATATCAGTTGGTGGCGACTTTAGTGGCAGACATTTGCAATAGAATTTATTTGTTCTGGTGGTGTCGTTCATGGCGAAGCGATCTCTCTCTGTCATTGAAGTCTCTGTGGATGGCCTGGAAAAGTTTGGTGTGGACACGCCAATCTCTCTTAAATCTTTGGCTAGACAAGCCTCCTTCAGAGAAGTTAAAGACCAATGACTGAAGCGGATTCTCTTAAACAAAGACCCATTAGTTCTGGTGGTGACCAAAATGATCCTGGGAGCTGGTCATTTGGCTAACAAGGAGTTCGGCAGGGACAATCTACACATCTCCTCCTAGTTTTTGGCATCTCTTCTAGACAACGGTGAGTCCAAGGCTGTGGCTAAACTACTGTTGGTTAAGATGTTTCGCAAGGATCAGGTGGGAGGGGTAAATGAAGTGTTGAGTTTTGTGGTGGAGGGTAGAGGCATCCCAAGATTGAGTGACTTTGCATCTATTCGAGGTTCGGACAAGGCCATAAAGCTTTTCCCATTCCTTCTTGACTTGAGCGGTCTGGTGTTGAGCAGACACAGAATGGTGGCAGTGGTGGCCATTGAATTCCTGAAGAAATTCTTCGGTCTAATGGCTGTGGGTGATGTTGAGTGGGTAAAAGTCTTTGAAGATTTTGTTGTTTTAAATAATTTCCTGTGAATGCCTTGTATAGTTGTTGGTTTTGATAGTTTTTAGAGTTTATCTCTATGGTCCAATGGCGTCTTTCAGTCCTAGAGTTTATAAATTTGACCTCTAATGGCTAGTTTGGGAGTTTTGGGTGACTGGGGATTCGTATGTTTAGGGTCGGCCGGGGCCGAACCCTTATGGCATTTTGGGTTGGTAGTTGGCTTGGATGGCGGGGTGGTGGTTTCTGGATGGAGGGGTCTCCCTGTCTTTGGCTAGTTGGGTCTCGTTTTGACCATCTTCGAGGTGGTTTTTGGTAGTGGTCGTTGGGATGGGTTTGCTGGTAATCAATGACAGAAGCTTTCCTGCGTTTGTAGACGGTTGTACCTTTTTTAATCTAATATATAAATCAATCTTGTGAATTAAAAAAATAAATCAATTTTTAATCAATTTTTTAGTTTAAATTCTATAAAATATTCAATTAATTAGTTGTATTGTTTGTTATTGTTTAAATTATGATGTCATTGGTTTTTATTTTAAAATTATAAATAAGATTTTTATTTTAGGTAATGCATAAACAATAATGTGATCATCTTAGATCTAAAACATAAATCAAAAGGTATAGATATATAATTTTCAAAATTACATCTATATTTGATCTTTAATAAAAGCATAAACTAATATAATTTAATTAACCCCAATCTAAATCCCAACCCTACTATTAACCCCAATCTTAAGCCTAACAATAACCCTAAGTGAACACTTATCCTAATTGAACCTTAACCCTGATTTAGCCCAAACCCTAACCTTAACCCTAACCCTAATTAAACTCTAGCCCTGATTGAAATCTAACCCTAATTAAACTCTAGCCCTAATTGAACCCCAACCCTAACCTAAACCCTATTTGTTCCTAACCCTAGTATCTCACAAATACAGGATCAAGACCTTGCCAACTCTAGTAAACCTTATTGGATAGTGATAAAAGCTACCTTATCTTTCATTAAGGTAGAATTTTTTTGTTATACAACATGCCCCTTGAAAATTGGAGATAGGCACTACAAAAAGAATGTAAACACTAATGAAAATGGTCAGTGGTATTGTGGAATATGTGATAAAACTTTCCCTGAATGTGATTATAAATATATACTTCAATGCAAAGTGCAATACCATACTTCATTCACTTGGATTACAACTTTTGAAGAAGTGGCAGAAGAAATTATTGGTGTAACAACAAAAGAATTGAACATTTTGAAGCATGAAAAACAAGATGATTTTAAGTTTTCACACATTATACAAAAGGTCATTTTCAATAGATACATATTTAAACTTCAAGTGAAAAAAGAGACTTATAATGATGAACAAAGGATTAAATGCACAGTCATAAAAACAACAAAGTTTGATTATTCATCTGAGAGAAAAGCTTTATTAGACTCAATTGCAAAGCTATATGTTTCATAACATTCAAATTCTTGAATGTATATAATTTTAACAATGTATTCAAACATTTGAAAAAAAAATAGCTGATATATCTAAGTTAGTTAATGTCATTTTGTCATGATATACTTCTTTGATGTTGTCAATACTAAATCTAATGATTGATGAACATTTTTTCTTTTAAATTTATTGTTCTTGGTTGATTGTTGTTATAGAAAAGTTGGTATGATTTCAAATTTGAATGTGTACCCTTATATATGGGAATTGAGATAAACAATCACACAAACAATAATGAAATCAAATTGATTGCTTTCCAAATTCATATTCATGAAAATGTAAGCATTTTTTCAAGTCAATAGGCATCTTGATAAAGATAACTCTTGGCGTGTTTTACATATATTATTAATTAATATAGGTATGCTAGTTAATTAAAATTATTAACTATATTTTATTTGTATTATATATTGAATTGCTGTTATTTAAAAATCTTAATACTAAATATATAGAAAATGGTTAAAAATTTTACATATTTTTCAAAACATAAAATATAGTGTGTAATTTAAAATACAAATTATATAATTCTATAATATTTATATACATTTATTGAATATTTTATAGAATTTAAACTAAAAATTAGCTCCACCTCTCTCCTCTCTCCCTCTCTACATATATCTCCCCTTCCCCATCTTCTATCTCTCTCTCCCCATATCTCCTCTCCTTTCCCCTCCTCTCTATCTCTCCCCATCTCTCCCCTCGGACTTCTACCTCCCTATATAATCATCTGTTCATATCCTCAACCTATTTGTCCCTTTTTATCTCTCCCATATATCTCTATATCTATGTTCCTTTCTCTTCCCATTTATCTATCTCTCCCTCTCTTTCTCTCTATCTCCCCTATTTCTATCTCCCTCTCCATCTCTATTTGTCTTTCTCTTCTTATCTCTCTCTCTCCCCTCTCTCTATATCTCCTTATATCTCTATCTTTCCATATCTCTCTCTCTCTCTCTATATATATATATATATATATGTATATCCCCCCTCTATCTCCCTATCTCTCTCTATATTTATTTATCCCTCTATCTCTCTCTATATCTCTATCTATTTTTATCCCTTTTCCTCTCTCATTCTATATTCATCTCTACCTCTATCTATAGGGAGAGATACAAAGGTGAAGCATTGGAGCTTCCCAAAGATCCACCAATCTCAACACTACTCCCAACTATTTCTAGCATTTAAGTACATATTGTATGCTAGATTAGGAGTCATGTGTCAAAGCTCATATTTACTAATGCAAAATAGGTCCAAAGTCACAAATTTGACTTAGAGTTAGTTATAGTTTTGTACAAAATTTCAAGTGCCACATAGAGCAAAGATATTCCAGTTTTTTATATCATGTCATCAAATTTGGCACTTCATCAAGATTTGTATCTTCATCAACATTAACAAAAGCAAAGGTATGTACTTGAATCCCTTGCATTTAAAGTTTTCTATATATATAAATATTTTAATATTTTCCCTCAAATCTATAATATATATATTAGTGTGTATTTATTTAATATTGCAATAAAGAATTAACCTAAGTAACACATTAAGAATTGTAAGGATTTGTGCTTGGAGAAAATGCATAACAATTTTTTTTGTTGGATGTCGTGTTGTATAGTTTAGAAAAGCTCAAAATATGAATAGGATTTTAAGGCCATATATTATGGTAGCTTACAATGCAAAAGAAGGAAGGAAATCTATTATCAATTTTAATCTACAATTTAACACCATATGACAAATCACATGTAGTATTATCTAAAATTAATTCTTAACATATTAATTTTATAAAATACACTTACCATTCAATAAAATTCTCCCAAGAAAGAAACCCTAAGTGAACATTATGCCGCAGGTTATATTTATTAATGTCTTAATATTAGTTTATAAATTGAACATTAATTATAAATATTTTAAAATCAATTAATTATTTCAATCTAAAATTTTAATATTTGACATTACAAATAAAATTAAACTAAATTCTAATTTTTAAAATCCATAAACTATTTATTATCTATTTAGTTTTACTAATTATCTAATACAATTAAATTAATTATTCATTTTATATTAATTAAACAATTATTAATTAGAATTTTAGAATAAATTAGCAAATAAGATCTATATAAAATCAACTTTTCTATTTTTTTTCTTTTTGTCCAAATCATTTCATTTTCAAAAAATATACTAAATTCTAGATATCATAATTAAACACAAAACTTTATTCTATTCTAATCCTAACCCTAGTTAAACCCTAACCCTATTTGGACTCTAACCCTTACCCTAATTGAACACTAAATCTAATTGTAATTGACCACTAAGCATAATTGAATTCTACCCTAACCCTAACCCTAACTCTAACTAAACCTTAAACCTAACTCTCATCAAACCCTAACCCAAACCTACTTGATTCATAATCCCAACCCTAACCCAAGCCCTAATTGAACTTTAAAACTAACCTTAATTAAGTATTTACCCTAATTGAACATTTATTGAATAGTAGTTCTAATTGTACCATAACCCTAACACTAATTCTTATCCTAATTGAACCTTAACCCCAACCCTAACCTTATCCTTGACCCTATTTGAACTCTTATTGAATTGATAACCTTAATTAAACCCCAACCTCATCCTCAATCCTAGCCCAAATTGAACATTAATTGAACCCTAAACCTAACCCTAAGTGAACACTAATCCTAATTGAACTCTAACTTTTTAGTTGAAAATATTAAAGTGCCTTAGATTCTCCCATTCATCGTCATTTATCATTCAATTCCTAATAGAACTCCAAAAAATTATACTTTTATAATGTTTTAATACACACCTAATATTAAGGGTTTAGAGTTTAAGGGTTAAGGGTTTAGGGTTAAGGGGAGAGAGATAGAGGGAGTGAGTGAGTGCCCATTTACATATTATTCTTTTATTCTTCATCAGTTAAATATTTAGTTACCCATTTACCATTAGTAGAAATGACCCAAGAATTTAGTAGAATGGACTACTCATATAATACCTTGCATTATGGAGCTAAATTCTCTAATATATTACTACTTATCAAATCCTTTGTAAATAATTGTAAACTTACGACTCCATTTAAGCATTTAATTGATTTTCTTGAATCAAAGCAAAAACATACACACAATTGAACATATTCTCAAAAGAAGAATGACAGCATCATTAACATTTCATTCAAAATTCACTCAAATCCACATAAGGAGAGAAAATATATTAGAATTATACGTTTATTCATGCTTATAAGTCATATCTATATACAATTTAAGATAATTTGCATATTTTCATCCAAAACTCAAAATAGGCTATCTATTCTATTTCGTTTGCTTGGGGTTTTAACAGCCAATGGCACCACAGATATCACTTCCTCATCAGAGGACATATATCTTTCTACCCATATATTCAACTCAAAACCTAGCTAGAGCTTTTCATCAATTCTCTCCCTACAAATGAGCCTTGAATTCCCTTTTATATGACAAGGGAGTAACAAGCTTCGGGATCAATTGTAATTTCACCACAAATTTTCATTTGAACAAAATCTCCATTGCATTTGATTTTCATTTCAAAGCTTCCCACACATTGAATCTACAAAACATAGTGCATGAACTGGGGAAAGCTAAAAGAAAAGGGAACACAAATTGTCATCAAAATCCCCTTTGTCGCTATCCACACAAAAAAACTAGGCAACCAAATAGCCATGAAGGCACCACAACAACTTCTTATTTACCTACCACCATGCGCTTACCAACACTCAGACCCCGATATACATGCCTACTTCTAGTTGTCGCCCAATACGGTAGAACCTCAGCCTCCTCTTCTTTCTTGTCCTTGCCCAATACGGTTCTAGTCCGTCCGCTTTGGGTTTTAATAGCCAATGGCACCATAGATATCACTTCCTCATCAGAGGGCAGACCATGATTGAAGCAAGCTAAATACTGATAGTAGTCAGAGTCGACCTCGATTACATCATCAGAAGTGTTGCACGTAAGGTCAATGGGTGAGTGTTGGAATCCAGAGGAGCCATGCCTATACCTTATTTTCCTACCGACACTAGTAATAGAGCACACCAACTGCTTGCCTTTGTCATCTACCAGTTGAGCAGCAATGTCTTGGAATTGCAACCTTCTACTGCATCTAGTGGGCACAAGCCTGGGCTTGTCAACCAAAGCACCTTCCTGAATAGTAGGACCGAGCTTTTGTGAGCTCAAATGAATAGACCTCCTTACTGATTTATTTTCTCTTATCAGACAAGCACTCAAACTTGATTAGACTCAGCCCACAAAGTGCTCTAACTGCTACAAGAATGACACTATTAGCAGTTAATTCCTCTTGTATTTATTATGCGAGGTAATGGCAACCTTCATCAATGCTTAGTAAAAATGCATGTGCAAACATGGCAATTTGGCGGCATATGTACTGTCACCATTTAACTAGAGCAACATGAGAATCCGCAGATCACCCTTCATGATTTCCAACAACATCTTCACACAGATTGAGATCGACGTGACTACAAAAGAAAGGAATAATTCATAAATGCTTCACTAGTTGTATGATAAAACGACCACCATGTGTCGTTTTCCAACTTTGAATACTACCCGCTGATCTCCTGAAGAGTTGGCAGATCAAACGGTTTATCTTGGGCTAACTCAGTTTGACATCCAACGAAGCATCGTTCACCTTCCTCATGACCAATAACATTAATCCATGTCGGTAGGTCCTATGCACTTTGCAAATTGAATGGCTGGAGCTACGCATCGCAATCTCGTTGACCTCGTGACTTTTAACCAACCTTCATCTTCCTCTTGGGAGCTAGCAGGGAACATCAGAGATTTACATTAGCTTTTGATCTTGGTTGTCGATCTAAAACCATAGGTTATGACCTCAATAGTGGAGATTGGGTCCCACATTCCATACAGGACACACATCTGCCTTTTGCTTATCTCGTGCCAAATAACAGGGTGACACCTTAGGTCTGTGAGTTGGCGGGGTATGATTGAGATCTTCTCCATATCTTCGAATCTAAAAAACCTACACATTGCACAGTTAGTATTTAATGAAAGGCTTTGGCTAAGCTATTGGCGACATGACCACTGGGGTTAATGGCTTAGGCTTACGTCACCGGATTAAAATTAAAACCCAACTTTGATTTTAATACTTTATTTCCTCTGCAGAGTTTTATTTCCTAAGTCTTGATTGGCCCTATGTTTCATCTTTTAAAACACAACTTATGTTGTTTTTCATCTGCCTAGTAATGCCCACTTCTCCTTTTAATGAATGTTTTATTTTGCAAGGGTTGATTTAGTGTTGTCGTTGATCTATTTCCTGTAGATATCAATGGTGTTTTCCATCCCATGATTGGGAATTGAAGGATCGCGAAATCACAGGTGGGCGCCACATGTCCTATCTGGGGGATCAAATTTGTGCTATCGCTAACCAACTTCCATTTGATCTGAGCCATTCCCCGCCATCCCGCGATGGTGCTTGGGTTGATTGCGAAATCATGGGCGGGCACCATGTGTCTCATCCGATGAAGCCTAAAGAGTAAAGGAAACACTAGCCGACTTTAAATGTATTAAGGGGCAGATTACTAAAGTGTTCTTGAGACACACATGTTCTAAATTGATAGATATGTTATAATCTCACTAGAAAAGCTGCTTGAAGGTTAATGACATGGCTGGTGACTGTGTTAAAGGAACAAGATCATTGATGCTAAGGATCAACGGTTGCCCGCCATTGCGCGATCAGAAGTTTTAGGATTGCAATATTGCGGGAAACTGCCACGTGGAATTTCTTCATAGTGTATGGTAAGGTGGGCCCTTTATCGACGTGTTGGAAATTTTTTCAACTTGTTTTGAAGGTGTTCATCAATGATTTGATCAAGCTGAAGAATCGACAGCTCAAATTTAAATCTGCATCAAATATGGTTGGAGTCGTTCGTGCAACACGAAATTGAGATTTAATGGCAGATGAGACACTTGCTGGCATAATTTGATCGACAATAAAATCATTTTTCTTGCTTGGTCTGTATCACAAAGCATTCAACTATTTCATGGAGCAGTTTCAGAGCCAAAGGTAGAATTGCAAGTTTCTACAGCTAGAATTTGGGAGTTTTGCGAACAAAGCCTTGAGTTTATTTTTTGTGCCTCCTGGTCATTTTGCATTTAAATTTGGGAAAGGATTAGTTGGATGTGCTTCGAGCTTGTTGATGAATTTGTTAGGGCTATAGTTTAATTATAGTTGTGAGAAATTACAATGTTTTGTCCTATAATTTTCTATCTCTGGTTAGTCCTAGCTATCTGAATTATAACATTGTAAAGAAGCCCTAGTTTTTTCGAGATGGCACCACCCAAGCAACATTCTGGCCAGACTAAATATTTGAAATGAAACCTGTATGATGATTTCCTGGATCAATTTCCCTTGTCAACAAATGATTGGACGAAGGGATTGGTCCTAATGTGAGGGAAAATCCTGGGGGAAGGGTTAGTGTATAGTTGCTCCAACATTGTCGATGCTAGGGTTCCCCTCACTGGCTTGGAATTGTTCAGATTGTGGTATGGACAAAGGAATTTTCCTCACCCTTTTTCAAATGGATGGATGTATGATATGGGGAAGCTAGTGGTACCAAATGTATTCCCTAATGTAGACTTGCTTAGGACAGTGGCTGCAAGATATGACCCTGTTACACGGATAATCAGGGAAAATGATGGAAAGGTTTTATTGAGCATTAATAGAGAAGAGGTCCAACATATTTTTCACTTGAATGAACTGAGTGAATAATTTGTTCCTATCAACCTTGAGGAAATGAAGTAGGAGTATGCAAAGCTGAAATCTCTTTTTAGAGCAAGGTTGCTTCCACCTCATCTGGCTAGGGCAGGAGGTTCAAAATTTTATATCAACCCTAGTGACCAGGAACCTTTCAAATTAAATTGTTTTGCAAACCATTTCCTGGCCACTTTCTATTCTTTATGTCAGATTTTGGGTTTCAATCTTGGTACGATAATTCCCATTGCTTATATGTTCATGGGGGTGCAAATACAACACCCTAACTTCTTTGTGACCTATGACTTCGCTTCTTTCTTGGATGAGAGGATGCATGAAGGACTATCAAAGCTGCAAAACAATGATATTGACACTCAATTCTTTTGGTATTCTATACTAATGCATATGTTTTTGTTTAAGAATGTTGACTTTTTCACTAAGATGATGAAATTAAGGCAATTAGTTGATGGAGAAAGATTGTTAGTACAGATATGGGCTGCAGATTTATCTTGTAATAAGGAAAGCACTAGTTATGTGCAATTTGATAATTGTTTTGCTTCCATATTAAGGGCTAGATTAATGGTGAATATACCTAGGATCCTTGAGGAATTATATGATTTCCTCAGGCCAAAGGAGAGGAAGCCAAAATTGAAGTTTTACCATAATTGGGGTGACATTATCCCATACCCAGTCAGCACTATATTGAGAGTATATGGTTTTTAGGGAGCCCCTCATATACTTCCATACAATGTGGCACCAAGAGTGGGATTTACAGAAGTTATGTGGAAAATAGGTTGTATTCATGAGGACAACCTCACTGGAAGGGGTAAGGGAGCATTTTTCCCAGATTATACAATGGTGTCTGATTTTGTATATTCAAAGGGAGGCTGGATGTATTTTGATAATTTCTTTCATGATTACCATTTGAGGTGTGGACCAAAGCAGTAGCATGATCCTAAGGATTTATTTTCTCTTTTCAGATAAAGAATAAAAGTTGGAAAATTTGTGCATGAGTTCAATTTCCCTGAAGACTTGATTAGAAATGAATTTGATTTGAATAGACAAGAGTTTAACAAGGAGAAATGGATAGCTTATAGTAAGCTACTAGATGTTGTGCACAAAATGGATCTGAAATATGATCCACTGTTGGAGTTCAGTCCCCACCATAAGAAAATTGATTTTATGATGGGAAACTTCAAGGAAATTATGGGCACATTGAGGACAAAAAAGGTAAATTTAGAATTGATTATGGGTGTACAAGAGCAAGGTTCCAGACCAATTAAAACAAGGTCAACATACCAGCCTATGGAAAGGTGGCCCATTTACAAGAGGAAAAAGGATAGTAGCAGTGATGAAGAAGAAGTGGATAGAAAAGGAAAACAGATTATGAAAGTGCCTCCACAACCAAGTCCAAAATTCAAAGTGTCTGAGGCAATCAAAATTATTGATTTAGAATCATCACCAGAAGACAATCCCTTATCACCACCATCTGAGCCAAGCCCTAAGAGGCAAAGAATTGATCGACCATAGGAGGATCTGATGGATGAGATTATTGTTATTGATAAAGACATGGAAGTTGGTATGCCTTCCCCTCCTAGGCCAGCTGAATTAGTTTTATCTAATTTAGATATGAAAGGTAAAAGTGCACAAG
Organism: Sequoia sempervirens; assembly: GCA_007258455.2. Lineage (NCBI taxonomy): Eukaryota > Viridiplantae > Streptophyta > Pinopsida > Cupressales > Cupressaceae > Sequoia > Sequoia sempervirens. The sequence goes on along the minus strand of VDFB02106925.1, from coordinate 43,289 downwards.
ATGCAAGAATGGAGGCATACAAGGAGTTTCTAGATGATAATACATTTGTAAAAACTCTTGTATTCTTGCAATTGGTATGGAGGATGAAGTTTGAAGATTATCAAGATAAATGTAGGTAGAGAAGAGAACTAAGGCCTGACAAGTTAGACCAGGAGAATGATGAGGAGGTAAAAGTTGAATTAATGGAAGAATTCAAGAACATCACTCCTGAAGAAGGAAGAAAATTGGTGAGTTAGGCTGGTGTATTAATTCTACCTGAATGGGACATTGTAGATGTAGTAGCCTTTAATGCTATTATGAAGTCTAAGAATCCCTTTCAAGACTCTGAAGAAGTGGTCAAGGAAACATTGCAAAGCTCTGCTTTCAGTGAGGAATATGAAACTCTGGCAATTTGGGCATTGGCCGCACAAGGGAGAAAACTAGATGTTTCTAATATTAATCCAAATTTCAAGGGAGGATTGATATCAAAGAGAGCTTCAGATACCTCAACCATTGAGGCCACTAATTTGATTGTGAATGTGGCTAAATTGGCCCAAAAGACTGTTGAAAGGGAGGAAGCTGAAAGGAAGAGCTTAATGGAAAAATATAACTGTTTGATTGAGGAGTACAACAAGATGTAGTAGAAAAATGTTGAGTTGCAAATTGAAGTGGAGAGGTTTAGGTATAAGCAGATTGGGGAGACATCAGGTGCTCCAGGAACCAGTACATTACCTTCCACAGCAGGGTCAATGCCTCCTGCTTCTCCAATTGTTTCCACACCAGGATCTCCCAATCAAAATCATGTCCTCACCCTTTCTTTAGAGGAAGTTGAAGAAGAAACAGAGTGCTCTGTCGATCCTATAAAGAAGCAGCTCTTGCAAAAAATTGATGAATTGGAGGCATCATTAAACAAAAGTGAGGAGGGATCTCTCTTAAAGTAAAAGGAAATTGTTACTACTGTTTTGAGGCATTTAAATGAAAAGGTTGATAGAAAATTGCCTTCTATACATTCTTTATATTCTTTGTTGTTAGCAACAATAAAGAATATTGATAGGGATTAGGAAGTAGCCATACCAATAATTGAAAATTGGATCCCTAGGGCCAGTGATCTGGATATCATGTATAAGGCCTCAAGGTTTGATATAAATAATAGGCCCCAATCATTAAAGCCTACTCATGTGTTAGTAAAATCATTGCAAGGTTTTCAGACCTTACCAGATGACTTGAGTAGGAATATTAGGGAGTTGGTGAAGAATTTCAATGATTGGAGTAACACATTGTTACCTGATATAATTGATGAGCAGGGGAAAATCAGGTCATTTCAACAATGACAGGCTCAAGCAAGTGAGGCCATCAATGATCAAATCAATTCAATTTGTGATGACTCAGACTATGATTTTTTGGTGAGCTGTATTGACAAAATCATTAGTACCAGCTCATTTTTGGAATCTTTTGAAAGGGATGTGAATCAGGTAGCGGTAAAATACACACCTTATAATACCAAGGTGGATGAGGTAATTAATTTTGACTGGCCGACTAATGATGAGTACCAAAATTGGGTAACTAAATATTTGAATGAGGAGGAGTAAAAGGAGTGAACTACTAATAGGTGGCAGATCAGATGTTGCGGCTGCAATGGTTCTAGATTTGTGTTGACGGCTTTCTCAGTGCGGTTTCCTTGTGGTTTTTTCCATCAACGTTCCTCAGCTGATATGATCAACAAGAATATTTTTCAAGGTGGTGGCTATTGTAACAAATTTTGGAATATCACCAGGTGCTCCAATTGACTAATAACAGGTGTACTTTATGGGTCGGTGCTTGTTTGCTCCTTCACTTTCTATAAGGATTTCAAGGCTAGAAGTACGGGTTAGCAAGTTAGATAATTTTTGTCGAGTCTAGGTGAAGTTGCAGAGTGAATTGTAAATTCTGATGGTTTTAGAGAAATGCAATTTAGGTTTTGAGTTCATAGAGATTTAATGTTGTATAACAGTACTAGCATTTGAGTTGAAATGAAAATTTGAGCTCATGTCTCTCCATTGTTCATGCATATTTGAAATTGAATGAAATAACTAAGGGTTGTTTTATCCATCTCACTATTGTGGTGTGTATGATTCTATTTTAACTTTAATTCAAGGAATTAATCAAAATGTTCGAATGGGATTATAGGCGGATATGTGTTGTATAAGGATTTGATAAGTAGTCCTAGGTTAGAATGCATACTAATGAAATTGTAATGCAATATTGTCAAGGATCTTATATGTGATATATTAAATCTGTTATAAACCTCTAGATGCTTATGAATTTGACTCCTACAATGGATATATGGTACTGATCTAAGTTGTAATTATTAGTGTAGTTTAGTATTTGTTTGTCTTTTCCTAGAGCTTGCTACAAATTGCAAATCATTGACTATCTTATACAATGGATTGTGTTTAGTTATCTCACGCTCCAGATAGTTGATATTGTCTATGTAAACGTACTACCTAGTTGAAGATATTATCTTATTGTGTTGAGCTATTAAGTGAGATCATCTACTATTGTTAATGTTGTTTATGATAATGGTGCAGAGGTTGTAAACACATTAAGGATCACCCTCCCGGGTCTTGCAGAGCCCGAAGTGTAGGAGACTTTTAATGTCCTCGTTAGTTGGTCCAAGTCCTTTGAGCTTCCCTTGATTGGAATTGGTAATTCCATAAGTAGATTAGAAGACCAACCTCATTACATTGTAAAAAGAACCAACATACACGCCAACTAATCGAACAACTACTTTACAACTGAATTTTAATCTTTTATGATCACATGAAACATAAAACACACTAATTTCAAGGTTGTTAACATCACTATTGAAATGTTTTAATTTTTTGACCTTTCAAACATAAAAAAGTACATCATTAAATTAATTATGTAATGGCATAAAAAATAAAAACATCATGAATTAATTATGTAACCACATAAGTCAAATATAATTCTATCAAGAAATTAATATCAAATAGATAATATAATCGCATAACTCATACATTTCAATGTCATTGATCTTCTTCTTCATCCAACTCTTTGTCTGTACCATTCGATCTAGATTCGACATTGTAAGGATTGTTCATATCATCATCGTCATCATCGATATCAATTTTGATAATGTCATCATCCACAATGATATCATCATCTTCATGAACATTAACTCCTACATCATCATGATCTAGTTCCTCCTCTTCAACATCTTTGTCAAGGACATCATCAACTAACTATTGATCCTGATCATCATATACATCATCTTCTAGTTCTTTGGTATCTTCTTCTTCCACCACATTATACTTTACTAGCCTTCCTCTTGGATCATGTCTAACAACAAATTACCAACCTGGTTTACCTGGAACCTTTGAGTAAAATACCTGCTCACATTGGCTTGAAGAACATAGGGCTCATTTCCACCACTCAACAAACTTTGTATTAACCATGGTAAATCTATTATCATGTTCAATAACAGCTCTTCTTAGGATCATTTTCATTCAATCGTAGTCTATACCATAGACAACGAACATAATTAATTTGGAAGGACTTAAAGTCACACTCAAGTATATCATCCAAAATTCCATAGTATCTATTTTTCGAGACTTCTAGATGTATGCCACTTCTAGATGAAACATTAATCACCTGAAAGACTACAGTTAGACTAGAATCACAAGTTTTCTTTATGTCATCCAACATTTTGATTCAAAATTTATGACAATTGCACCACATAGCCTTGTGGTGTTTCCTCGTAATATGTCAAATATGTAAAATTATTGCAATATCATCGCTAATAAACATATTATTCTGGGTCAATGTATGCAAAAACAATCTCAACATATATATACATCAATATACTGAAAATAATTAAATAATATGGGTGATTAATATATTTATATGTACCTGTTTATTTCTTAAACCATATGCTACATCAATTTTCCTTTGTGTAACATTGGAATCTCCATTACGATGAGCTTCTTTAACCAATGAAGCCACACCTTCCCATGTTAATGTATGACTAGATTGTTGACATCGTTCAATCCATATTGTCATCCAATCAAGATTGTTGGTGATGTACAAATGTAGTGCATCCCACTCTCAACCAACTGTACCAAAATAAATTGAAATACACAAACGACGTATAATTAGTTAAATACCACAGTATACGACCTTAATTTATAATTGATGTATATTGAAGATTAAAAATTAAATAAGTACAATTTACATAAAAACCATATGTAAAATATATTCCAATTAATCTCCATGACCATCTTATAATTACCTCACTTTCCTCAATCTACCTTTCCCCATTAGGTACCCCTTTAGAATTTGTTAATGGAGTTGGGATCCCAAATGCATCTATACATGGGATCTTTGCTGCAAACTTAGAAGATATTCACTAATGTACACCATGGTCTGGTATACCATATATCCCTCCACCATAGAACCCTCAGGATGTGCTCTTTGTCTAACCAAAGCCTTCAAAAATTTAAAGTGCCTCTCAACCATCCACATTGACCTTGTGTGTATAGGTCCACACAATTCAATCTCCTCAACTTCTTAGAGACAGGCTGACATTATATTTAGAATTATCAATTTATATCTCTTTTATGGATTTCTTTAGATGAGACAACCATCTACAAGTGATTCAAGGCACAAATATATTAATGAGAGCTTATAGAACATGTAGTATATTACATAACAAATAAAACAAAATGGAATTAAGTAAGATGTATACAACTAATCGAAACAAATCTCGCCATTTCACTTCATGTATTTCCAATATCATATAACTTGCTTCACATTGTTGTCAAAGTTGCCTGGGAGAGATAGAGGTAGAACGCACTACAACAATTATAAAATGATCTTTTCATTATTTTTCCAAAAGTAGTAAACACAATACACTGAAAAGTACATGCATTATACAATTGTATATAATATACCAAAATAATTGACTTAATGAAAGTATTCCAATCATGCATTTTCATCTCTGACCCAAATTCACCTTTCTTTGTTATTATATTGTTTATGTTTGCAACAAATCCTGTGGGGAAATAAAAAAATTTTGTATGACTTCTTTTATAGCATTGCTTTGCTGCTCTGTTAATAACCAAGGAAGGGAACTTATATTAATTTTGTCTCCATCGCTATTTAATTGAATGAAATTTTTCATTTCATGATTGGCTTCCTGAATGTCAGTACAAATTTTGATAATTTTTTCTGTCATGCCTTCCATCCAGTATTTTCCATAACGTTTCTGTTATATTATTTCTGATATGCATTGTATCAAACAAATGCACAATTTGTAGCTACTCATAGTAGGGCAACCTACTAAATTGTCTAGGATAACTTTTCAGTCCCTATGGAAGCCCACCATTAATGCCTTGATGACATTCATGAAGCATATAAGTTAAACAAATTAATGACAATCATTGTCAATTACAACATGATGCACAACACAATATAATGAAAAAATATAAATTCAAAACACATATCATATATGATAGATAAACAATTTGATCTAATGTATAACCTTTGACGACACTTATTATATTCCAACTTCCATATAGGCGAGGTGTCATTCTTCGTGGTTTTGATGTAGTCTCTTCTTTCCCATTGAAAGATGTTTTGAGTAGTTTGATACTTATGATTTCTATGGAGTGAAAGCGCCTATATCATCAAACACTTACTTTCCTAAAATTTTTGAATGACAAGATTTCCATCTTTTGCCTACAAATTGACATGTAAATTCTCCCTTTCGCTTGGAAGACCCGCAAGATCATCATATATAATTGGATTAAATATGTCAATTTTTTTAATTATATATAATGAATAGATTATTTTAAAAACTTGCATGATATCTACTTCATCAAATTAAATATTGTTAAAGTGTAGTTGAACGTTATAACATACCACAAAAATGTGTTAGCCTTGGGGCATCATGAATTGTCCATGCAAGCATTGCATGGAATTGAAATTGTCTTTGTCCTATTGGTCTAGAGACGTCATACATAGTGACGCCATTCCATAACTTTAGTAACTCGTTGATAAGAGGCTCGATATATACATTCATATCTTTCACTTGGTACTTACCTAGTTGAATGAACATAAACATTACACAATTATTATAACCATTTTACTGCAATATATATAAATTAATGTACATGACTATTGAATGAAAAAAATATAAGTCATTATGCAACAAATAAGACAAATGAGATGCTAATACATTAAAGAAAATTGATGTAAACAAATACTTGGAACAATCATTGACAACAATATGTGCTCCCTCTTTATTGACATCCATGTAGGAATGTTATTGTTGATAACAAAAATAGGCCACACTATAAATAAATCTCAGTTTCCAAATGGATTGACACCGCTTCACTCCCAATGAAAGTCCGACATTACGAGGTTCTTCTTTTAATGTGTAGCCATTTTTCCTCCATGTCCCTAAATGCAGAACTATCCGTAGGCATTTGAAGAATGTCATCTCCACTTCTATTCTGTGCATGGTAATCCATAAATTGCGCTAATCTTTTGCACCTAAATAATCGTTGCATACGCGGAATAATGGGAATATAACAAAGAACCTTGCGAGGCACCTTTTGTTAGTTGATTTGTTTGATATCTACTGATATGACATTCCAAGCATTCTGTTGCAAAATTCCTATTATTTATGATATATAATATGATCATTGGGACATGCATCTATTGCTTGATACTCCATTCCGATATCTTTCATAATGACACATAAATCTCGGTATGAGCGAGGTAAAATATTTGATGGTGGTAACAAAAATTCACCAATCAATCTACAAAAAAAAATAATTTGTTCATATAAAGAATATTAATGGTACATATTTCATCCTTTATTTACTAGCAATGAACTAACAACAATTAAAATAGATGAAAAAAGATGACATATATGACATACCTTAACATCCATGAGATTGTTATATTTGATAAAACATTTATAACCTTCAAGTTCAACAACAACAATACAGTAGGAGAAGAGTTGTTTGGGAGCCATAAAGGGCTCGTAGAGGCCTTCTCAACTACAAAAATCATGAACATCATCAAAGTCATCTTTAATATCATGATCAACCGCCACTAAATGTGTCATGGATCAATATATTTGTACCATCATCTTTAACTATTTTTTTGGCACATAATCATCTTCTTCCATAGGATCATTAACTTCATCTTCGATATTCATAGCTCCATGTTCCTCCACTTGCAAAACCACATTCTACAAGTCGTGATAATCCAAATCATGTGCCCTAGGGCACCCCACCTTTATAATAATGATAGAAACAAATAAACCATGATCATGATCAAGTGATTATATATATATATAAAATGTTAAAACAATATAAACATTTACAAATTCAATCAATATAAACACATATAATGAACAACTTACCAATGGACGATAATCATGCCCCTTCAATGTGACCATGTTGCCTACAATGTTTCTCAACTGTTGTGATTAAAAGTCATCTCGTCTTTAAGCCCTTGCAATTATTGCAAGGACAATAACATTTCCCATCACCCTTTCTTTTCAATCTATCCCACAATCTATCAAGTGTCTCTTCATTTTGTTCTGGACTAATATTATCTGACATGATTTTTCTTTACCAAGCTTGACTATTTAGATCTTCAAAAAATATCAAACTCACACTCCAATAATTTGTATTCATAGACAGGTAACATAATCTAATAATTCTGATATTTTACACCAAAAAAATTTGGCATGCAACCACCCCTGCAAAAGAGAAGATAGTCTGAAGTTAATGACCCCAAAAAACACTTTAAAATGCTAATTTCAAAACTTATTAAATTCTGATTTTATTATGATTTCCAGCCATTAAGACTCCTAAAATCATAATAGAACTCTTGATCGCAAACTTCCTATAATGATGGAGGTAGCTTATCTAGTAAGAGCAAGTGACCCATTCCTATGAAGAGCAACAAGTTGGAATCATCATTTAATGTCAATACGGATTTATCCTCTTTAGTTAAAGACAATGTCACTTTATGACGAAGTTTATTCCTAGGCCCTCAACATCAGAGAGCCCTAATAAAACAAAAGAGAAGCATTGGTAAAAGCATGATTAGGGTACAAACCCTAGGACTCCGTAGAAACATAAACAATAACTATAGTGGATTAGTGAGGTTTCAATACCAGAAAGATTGAAACATTGTAGGTAATAAAAAAATCTTGCAATCTAAATATTGTAGCCAATAACAAGCACACTATGTATAGTGACATTTGTAAATGCAATCTATTGTAAAAAGAATGGCAGTCACTTGAGATGTGGCAGTCAAAAAGAGGCTAAGAAATGAAAAGATAATAAAGCTCAAACCTTGCATAGTAAAGTGGAGATTTTAACAGTGAGTTTCCTTACCCCCTTGCTGACCTTAAGGGTTTTTCAAATGCTTTTGGTAGTGTTAGACAAAGAAAATGCAATCAGGGAATGACTATCCAAATGAAGTAACAGTGGTAATCATAGCTTCAATGTTTCTTCTTAGCCATTAATGTATAATGGAGGTAGTGGATTGCATATTTGAGCAATGTTTTGAGACTCATCAAAGATGGGAGAATAGTGATTAATACCTTGTGGACTGTGAAGTAGTGTCAATAAGGTTGAAGGATCTTAAGAACTACAATACCATGAAACAATGAGTCCCCTGTAGTAAGTAGGCAGTCTATATGGCATATTTTAATTTTATATAAGGATGCTCATGAAAGGAATCTTCAAGTGATAGTGAGTGAGCTGTTTGAGATTGCAGTTGAGGGTGCAATACCCAGTCTTAATGGAAGTTAGCAAAGCATTAAATGTGCAAGAAAATCAAATCATACATAACAAACAATTCACAATGTTATCTTGCATAATGCCTTGAGTTTGAAGACAAAAATCTCATTGTATCTTCATGATGAAAGTGGTGACCTTAATGGTCAATCATTGGCAACCATGATTTAAAAGCATGCTATTGTGCTTATGGAGGAAACATTTTAAGCAAGGCAGTGAGTGGTGGTTTGGAACAATGGCAGGTATGAATGACTTGTTTTATATGCATACTATGTAGTCTAGCTTAAGACACCGTTCTTAGAAGAGATTGAAGGTGGATTATGGAACTCAAGGGTTGCCATGAAAAGGATTAAAGAAAATACTAAGATCTATTTAAAAGCCATGGTCATGAAGATATTAAAGATGTCACATGCAAAACTCTAGTAGCTGGAGTAATTAATACAGTGCTAAAGAGGATAGTGTGCTGGGGCAGATTTAGGAGATCTCCACATTATCTAATTACAGGGAAATACATCATTTATTTATTTTTTTAATTAAAAGAAATCATTCTAAACCCTATATAGGATACATTGATACTTCAAAAGCCTCTAAAGGAATTTGAGATTATGCAAATATATGTCAAGTAACATTCATAAGGTTTAGAAAATCTTGATCACTCTCTAGAATAGCCCATTAAACATGGGTTGTGCTTGAATGCACTACATAATTGATATAACACAACCACTGCATATCAACCGAGTTATAGGCTCTTTATTGCAGCAAGAGGTAATCACTCTTCGATCATGCTATAATTACATCCTAACCTGTTAAACTTGAGACAACCTGAATGCACCCAATGATGATTGACACCTACATTATACAACCTGAATTAACTACATTATATGAGTGCCTCTATTTCTATCACAACATAGCCACATTAAACTTGGGTCACACATGAATGCATCCTATATTTGTTATAGCACAACTGTGCCACATGACCAATAGAGTTATGGATCACATAATTATAGTCACAAGAATCTGTCCCTTGGTTGTGATCTTATGGTAATTCCACACAACAAAATTTGGACATGAAATTTTCAAAACCCTAAACCTCTAAAAATGAAATCTGATGAGATGTTGCTTTTTAAAATATGATTTTCAAACCTAGAACTACAAATCTGACTTCACAACTGAATTCTACAAAAAGACAATGACTACCCTCAACCTGGCGATATCTTCTTGAATTTTTCTGATTTTTCCCAAGAAAATCATCCTTAGTTCTCTACAAATTGTCTCAAGTAGAGCAAAACATTGTCACAATAAATCAGGTGTGAACTCACTTTTCTTTATGTCGGCCACAATTTGATTTTTCTCTATTTTTCATGTTTGTCAAAAATTCGACGAAAATGATAGCCGACATTTTGACGAACCCCAGGTTTGTCAAAATTTCAACGAACGTCAGGGATATTCTTTCAAAAAATTGAAAATTACACATCAAATTTTACAAGAACTCGATGATACATCAAATTATACGTATTTCATTAGACAGTTTCGTCGTATTTTATAGTCAAATGAGTTAGTGAGGAATATTTAGAATGAATTACATTGATCATAACATGAGAGAATGCACCATCCTTGTTGGTCACAATTGATATGTATGGATGTTTCTTGAATTTTGTAGTAGCATATCCTTCTCTATTTGTATGGTAAATTTTGCATGCAATAGCCTTTATGGCATACCGTATCCTTGGGTCAAAGATGTCATCCATATTTATGTGGGTCTTGCCATTGCACCAAAATTTCAACCTGTTAATGTTTGATACAAGTGTCAGTTAAGATCCATAGGAGGCAGTTAGACCATGTCAAAAACCCAAGCATTGTGTTGCAAGGAAGACCAGGGGACACACCATTTTGCAACAATACCCCTAGCACAAGTGAGGGGTTTGAACTTGTGACCAACTTTGATACCAATTGTTGACCTTGTCATTGCACCAAGAGGTTGACCTATCAATGCCTGATACAAGTGTCAGTTAAGATCCATAGGAGGCGGTTAGACCATGTCACAAACCCAAGCGTTGTGTTGCAAGGAAGACCAAGGAACACACCATCTTGCAACAAGTTAGGGTTTTTTTGTCAAGTTCAGCTCTAGTAAGCTTCATAACTTCTTCATTCTTCATTGCCTTCAATTTTGGAACATGTTTGGTGGAGCACAATCCAATCACAACCCTGATAGATTCTTTTGTGATTAGGTGGGGTTAATCTAACCAAATGATATCTTCATGAATTCTTCTCAATAAAATTCTAACCCATTCATCTTCAAAGAAAAATTGGGGAAACCCTTCCACACATCTAAACCTTTTGCTTCGACATTTGCTTACTCTAGTTTGAGTATAAAATTATCACCGAAGAGATGATTGTACCTAAACTCTTCCATCTTCAGATGATTGTACTCACCCAACTGAGAGTGAATATAGATGCATAAATCTTTAGAATGAATTACATTGATTGTAACATGAGAGAATGCACCTTCCTTGTTGGTCATAGTTGATATGTATAGATTTTTCTTGAATTTTTTGGCAAGATCTTGCAAACGTCATAATATGATGGGAAACTTGAATACGAACTGCTATAGAGAAGCTTTCAACATATGTTGATGTTGTAGCCCCTTTTTCATACAAGTAATCCTTCACACTAACTTTTCACACTTCATCTTCAACATGATGCTCAATCTCAATTATATATATTCTTTTACCTTCACAAATTATTTTTTTCTTCTATAAATGTACTCCACAACAAACCAAAACATTAATTAGGTCAACTCCAAGATGACATTTATAAGAAACACATGTTATCACATAGGTCAGCTCCAAACACATACAATATGAAGAGAAAAAGAATTTTGGATCAACACACAACACATCAAGACCAAAAATCATCTCAAAACATCCTCCAAGGTAAGATTAATTAATCAAGACTAATCATAGATGGAGGAAACAATCCTATCGGCCCAAATAGTGACAACACCACCAAAACTACCAAGTGTTCAACTTTACACCATCAAGGAGAGACCAAAAGCACCATGTAGACCAGGATGCAAACATTGTAGTTCATGCTCAATATCTCTTCAACCTTTACCAAAAGTGTATGATCACCATATGTTGGCGCACCTAAAGAAACTCCATTAAATATATAGGAACAAAGCATTCTAGAAAAACTATAGCAAACTATCATTTGAAAATTGTTATTGTAGACCATCAAAACACCTGCTACTACAAATTAGTATGCATTTAACATTCTTGAACATGCTCACAAAACCACAAGGCCAAACCTTCACTTCTAGTGGAATATGCAACATTCCAACATGCCTTCATCAACACTTTACTTTGTCAGAGCACAAACCAGAACTCTGCCACATATATCTTTTACTGAACAAGGTGTGATGACTTGAATTCTTGAATATAACACCTTCACATTTTGTCCATCTTATCTTTTGAGTTGCAAGGAAAAATCCTTCTCTATGGAAGGATGCAAACCAAAACATCATGACCATGTATTAGGTTGTGACCAATGACATAGTGAAGGTTAACTACACCCAATCCATACAAATTTGAGGCATATTTAACCCACTAAGCATCAATCCCAATGATATCATTCATTGTAAGAAAAGACAAAGAAGCCATTAAAACTAACATTATAAATCATGAAAGCTTGAAAAAACTCTAATCTAAGACATTGAAACTTATCCTATTGGGGGAGTGGTGTCACATTGATGTGAAATGGTGACCCTTTCCCAATCCCTTGGATAATCAGCTTGTTTCAATCAGTTTTATTGAAGAAAATTGATGAAACCATTGATAGATGTGTATGAAAACATGATTTAAAGCTAAATGAATATGATGCAAGCTATTTTAACATGATTTAAATGCTAATATGATTGATATGGGTGTATGAAAATCTACTCTAAATGTATGAAATATTAAAAATATTAAAATCCTAATTAATAAATAAGCTAAATGTATGCATCTATGTTATCATGGAAGCCATTAATGGAAGATTAAAGATAATATGAAAGTAAAAATGAACTAAAATATGCTAAATATGAGTAAATTATGAGTTTGAGTGTAAGTGAATTCACCAACATAAGTTTGCAATTGAAAGATAGATCCATTTGTCTCCAAATAGTGTTATATTTATAGGAAAGCAAATGAGAAATGAAGGGTTGAGATAAAAAATGCTAATCAATGGTCAAGGACAGAAGAATTTGGAGGCATGGATCATGGAGAATCATGAAGAGATTTAATCAAGGGTTCTTATTTTTTCCAAACAAACACACTTTTGACCTACACACACAAGTCACAAGGTAACTTGCTCAGGAGGTCACAAGTTTAGCTTGCTCAAGAAGCCAAGTGAGAATATTCCTTTTTCAAATGATTGGAGGAGAGATAATATTATTTGGAATATTCTCATGGTGAGGAAAAAAGGATACTTTGCAATTTAAAAGAAAAAGTTTAATTGTGCAAAAGGGGAAGGAATATTCTATGGGAATATTCCCCTTTTGGAAGAATGTGCAAAGGAGGAATATTCCCTTGCAAGTGGAAGAATTAGTAATTTGATAATTAAAACAAAGTTTCAATTATGCAAATTAGGGGAATTATACGATATTCATTAAATAATTCATTTAATGGAGATAAAATGAAAACGCAATGAATGAGATTGATTTGATCTATCAATGGTCACAAATGAAAGGATGATGCAAACATCGTTTACATATTAGAGAATATGTGTCTACTAAAAGGAATAATATTGTAAATAAGATTCCAAAGTAAAAGAAAAATAGGTCTAAATCTCATAGAATGATATCAATGCAAACATGTTGTTATCATATTAGAGAATATATGTTGTACTTCCACATCACACTTAGACACCAAGTTGATCACCATTTTTCCATGTGTTGCACTGTTGACTATATCAATAGATATCTCTGCACATTGACTATCTTTAGAGTATTATACAATCTTCAACACGCATATTTATCATCAATGATAGCCAATATTAGGTTGACATCAATGACAACACCTATTGCCAACATTTAAGCCTGGAAAAGGAGGGTGCAGTGAATTATTTTAAAATGTTTAAGTGGTTTTTCATGGAAATAAATGAAATTAATGTGAAGGTTTGATCTCTGTAAAACAAGACTGAGAAGAAGGATTCAAATGAGGATGTGTCTAGAAAAACAATTGAGAACAACAAAATGTTTGCTATCCTTTAAGAGGTGGCAAAAGATGCGGGCTTGATAAAGAATAACTACGAGTCTTGTATCACAATCTTAGAGGATAAAATTAAAATATTTCATTAGAACCTTGAGAAGGTGGTGCAATTTAGTCAATCTACTCTTCAAAACAATGTTGAGGGGCTTCACATCCTAAATGAGAAAGTTACAAATTTGAAAGATTAGGACTTGGCGGGGTTGTTGAAGGACTCTGATGTTACTGATGATGGTATGGTTAAAGAAAAATAAATATCTCAATTTGTTGGATTGGGTCAGAGTACTCATACTTTTAGTCATTCCAGGAAACCCTTGGATGTTCAGAATAAAGAGTTGTTGGAGGTGGTTGATCTTGTCAATTGTTTGTACAAGTAGGACTTAGAAGCAGCCAAGATTCTTAAGGACTTATAGTAGATTGTTCTAATTTTTTTTGTTGTCTAATTTTTTGATGGTTCATTGATGGTTGGTTGCCACTTGGTTTTGATTTTATCTTTAGTAGCATCTATTTTGTAAAGGGTTTGGGTCCCTTCAAACTCTGTTTTACCTTTAATCAAAAAATTATCCTTGAAATTGATCTTCATCCCCAAATTTATCATTTATTGTCTATGTTTAGGTTCATAAGTGTGGATTTAACCCATATTGTCTTTGCACCTATATATCAAACCCTCAACTATTAAATTCATTTTTTTGAATTGAGTGCCCTTCCCTCCATTTTTCTTAGCATTTATGAGCTTACATAAGTGCAAAAAATCTCCAATTGCATGTTGGGGTGGTGAGCTGAAAGACTAACACCAATTTAAATGAATCATCTAACATATAGGAGCTATTTTAAAATATATTTGTAGACACGTAAAATGTATTGATTGACATTGTGCTTCTGATCCTCACCACTAACATCGTTTTGTCTTGAATCATCCTTCAGTCTAACCATTTAATCAAATACCTTTATCTGATTAAATTCATCAATATTCCTCTCTTAATTAAATAAATCAGTTATCTAAATTTAGTCACCTCTTCTCGATAATTAAATTAACCATTTTGATCTAATTATCCTATTTAATTAAATAATTAATTTTATTTGATTAAATATCTCAAGTCTATCTATTAAATTATATAAATTAAAACCTTATTTAGTTTAATCTAACATCGTCTCTTTTAATTAAATAAATCAAAATCTTTATTTAATTAATCCCTTATCACATTCTTCTCATATTTGATTTAAATAAATCCATAAATTTAAGTCAAATAGGTCACATCATTAAACCCCTTTATTAAATTAATTAACTTTGATTAATTTAATCTCCTCTCAAGTCCCATCCTCTAGCTTTTACCACTTGCACATGAAAATAGATTTAATTTATTTATTAAATCTCTATTTTCCTTCAACAAGGCATCTTTTAAGGAATATTCCCCAAATTTGAATTCAAAATCCAAGTGGGATAAGTCCTTCCAACAAGGAATTTACTCTCTCTTACATGTCTTTTGCCTTGAGCCAAGTGGCATTCAATGCATTCTTCCTTCCCTCTTGCATGTCATTTCAACAAATTCAAAAATAAAAAATAGGCATTTATTGGCACAATCCTCAAAAGTTGCACATCCTCCATCCACTCATAGGTTGACAAGTGGCACTTTGCCATTGGCTAATTCTTAGTCCCACATTGCTCTATTTTGGACATTCATCCATCAATCTCATCTATAAATAAGAGGCTAAACTCCTCATTTGATCATCCACAATTTGAGTAAACTTACCATGCTCAAATCATTAGCAATTCTCATCCATTATCATTGAATCTTAGCTAGGTTATGCAAATTTTTCTATTGGATAACTCATCAAGCATCAACAAAGTGGATCAAATTTCTTCATCAAACCACTATTTCATCATTAGAGTTGGGAAAGGGCCAATTTTCACATCAAATTGGCACCAATTCCTTCAAGAGATTAGGAGTTTGTTTGCTTTAGAATAGGATTTGATATGCTTTTAAATTTCATAGTGTTCTTCATTTCATATTTTATTTCTTTTGCTATTTCTTCATTTCTAATGGGTTTGTTCATGTTGTTTTGCAGGTATTAGGATTGGGGTCCGCACATTTGGCGCTAGAAGGAGGGCAATCTCACCTTTTAATCACATTTTTTAATCAAAATTACACGTTTTTCTTTGTTTATAGGTTCAACATTATTGTTTAGCACCGTTGGTTCTCCAACATTGCTATACAGGACCGCTGGAAATTCAAACTCTGACACTTGAGTCTTCCCGCCCAGGATTTTAAATTCTAAACTGCATCGCTTGACCAATCAGACCCGCAAGAATTTTCAAAAAAATCAAACTGCACCCCTAGGCAAAAGGGCGACGCATTCATGCTCACTGGCCCAATTGCAGAGTGACGTTGACTGGAAAGTGGTGCTATATAGCACCACTGGAGAAATCAAACTGCGACACCTTCACAGATTGCACCGCTAGAGGGGAGTATGAAGTGAAATTTAATTTTCAGCACGTGCTTTTTTTCAAATTCTGCTTCTTCTGTCTATTTTTTGTCTCTTTGACCTTTGTTTTGCATAATATAACTTTTTTTTCTTGTAGGTTGAATCGATTAGAAGACGAAGAGGAAGAGAAGCATAATGAGGTCATTTCACAAAAACAAGTGTTTTTAAACACTTTAGTGTTTGTTTAACACTTTTTGAGGATTCATTAGTCCTCTTAAGGAAAATTTGTCATGTTTTTAGGCTTAGGATCCACTAATTTCGCTTGGGATTTAAAAATAACTTTTCAATTTTGCTACAAAAGGCTTAAAATGAACATTAGGACTCCAATCTACTAAAGTTTGTTTTGGGATTAAAAATTGAACAAGGAAATTTGTCACACTTACTTTGGTGTTTTTAAAACGAACTCACAATTGCTTTGAAATGTTAAAATGAACATGTGCAACTTTATCTTTGTGATTGCTTACTTAAAATAACATCATCAAAAAGGACGCATGCGCTTCTCTCGCACTTTACAGTGATCTTTAGAATCAAAAAGCCTTTTTTATGATCTTAGGTTGAGATAAAGTAATCACCTCCACACTTTTTTTTGGGTTTAAAATTGAACAAAAAACTTTGCGAGTTTGAATGAACTTATTGCATACATTCTCCCTTTGTTTCTAAATGAGGGTCAATCGAACTATGAATATGTTTATTCGCTTTTGTTTATCTTAGAGGGCCTACCTTGGGGAAAAAGTACTCACCTAAGGGAATGACTCAACCGGTAACACTCTAAAGCCAAGAGTATTTCCAACCGGGATATAAATGTGGGTATTGGATTAAACACCAGTATCACGTGGTTGAATCTAATGAGATGGATCTGAAAAGGGACTCTTGTTGTATGGGTCAATCTCCATGAACGAAAAGTCCTAATTAAAACCCATGTTTTAGAATTGCCAAAATCCTTGATCTATTTGTTAGTGCAAAAACGGTCGTTCTGAAGCTGCCCCACACTTTTACGGTCTTTTAGTATAAATGGAAAGCATGCCATGGGGGTTTCATGGGTGTTGATGCTTGGCTTCCCCATATAAGTGAGTGTTGTGGAGGGGAGCTAGTGGGGTCAAGCATCTAACCATTCACTGAAGATAAGTGTAGCTGGACTTGTCCAAGTGGGAACTCAACAAATATTGTCTTCCATATCCATAGGGTTGTACTTTTTTTTGGTTACAAAATGTTTTTCTTGTTCGAAAAGATCTTGGAAACAAACACTTAAACATCATCATCAAAATTTCAAACCCTTTAGGAGACAAATACAATTGACCCAATTCATGTGTTATTGCTTGCCCTTGGAATTTTATCCTTAGAGGTTTCTAAACACTTGGATTACATCTCAATTTGTCTACTAAAGTTAAACAATAGGTAACCCTTGCCTTGAATTCATCAAATTTGTACATAACATACTTTGTGGGATTTGAAGAAATTAAGACATTGGACATCTAGTTTGGAAATCTAATCAAAGAAGTGTTTGTGGTAAAATAAAGTCACTAAGTAAAGATAACAAAATGAACTCTCACATGAGTTGAAACCTCACAATTTCCAAGAAAGTCAAAATTGCAAAACAAAAGTCCTTGATTCAAAATTTGGAAATGTATGCTTAATTTGAACCATTTCTTAGTTATAAAGGTCCACAGAGGCATTGTATGTTCTTCAATACCGAGGTCTAGGTAAACAAAGTGTCTTTTTTAGGTTCATCCTAGGATCAAAAGAAATCAAAATCTTTTTCACCCACCCTTCAAACATCAAACCAAAAATCATCTCACCATCATCTTTTGAGAAAATCTTGAAATTATCCTTCATGCTAGGCTTTGAGACAAAATCCTTGAAAACTTTATCAAATCATCTTTGGCTAGGTATGTGTAGATGCATCCTTTTGCATATGCTTAGTCAAAGTTATCAAACCATTTTGTTTAGCTAGGTATATGTAGATGCATCCTTCTTCATATGCTTGGTTAAATTATCATCTTGTTTGAATAGGTGTGGGTAGATGCATCCTTCTCCCTACACATATTCAAATTATCATCCTTTGAGCAAATTTACCCTTTAGTTAATCATCCAACATCTTAGGGTCTATTTGTTCAATCAAAGAAAAACAAAAAAAATCAAGTCAAGGAAAATCCAAAAAATCAAAATCAAAATCCAAAACATATCCTAAAGTCCTAAAAGCCTAGTATTCCCCTCAAGATTTATCAAAAGATCAAACATCCACATCATCCATCTCTTCCACCATCATATCATCTTTTGATCCTCAAGATATCCTAAAAATTTCTCTTTTGTGCTTAAAATAAGATCAATCCAAAGAACTAGAGATTCATCTCCCATATTCTTGAAAATTGATCCTTATTTTATGGTTCAAACTAGATCTCAATACAAGAAGAACATGGAAGCTGGCAAAGAAACATCCGCTTCAAGTGACCTAAGCCAAACAAACACTGAAATGAATCCTGTCGAATCAAGCAATCCTTTGACTATCTCATCATCACAAAACCCACAAGAGGAAATTCAATAAGATCTTACCTTTGGGATATCGCATGAAGAAATAACCGAAATGCTCCAAAATCTGAAAAACCATAAGATCATCAACATTATGATGAGGCTTAACCCTTCACTATACATGCTCGAACTAGCAAAACAAGGGGCCAAATTACCTTTTAAATTTGACATGAGCTCTATTGTGGAACCACCTTTGGAGATCATGCCTCTAATTTCATCCACACTCCCCATCCCAAATAATCACTCAAAACATTTTGCAAATCACAACATCTTTTGCTCCAACTCAACCTAATGTCAATAAGGGAAACACATTTCTTAATGCTATTCAAACACACCCCCTTGTCAACAATCAAGACTTGGATGCAAATACCATTTTGGAACAAAACATACCCCAAAATCCATTACATAAGTGTGTCCCTCTCAATTTCCATAATCCCAATGATCCATCATCATCATCCTTCTGCACAACACCCCAAACCTCTCTCCTCACAAATTCGCAAGAAGAGGTGACATGTTCGGACCTGGGGGCATTTTCAACACCAAATCATTTTCTCAAGAACTCACACCCCTCACATTTTCACCTCTTCCACCATTGCCACAATTATCTACACCTCTACTTGGCTTGGGACTCCCACCTTTACCAAATATCAATCAAACCAACATTCCAAACACCAATCAAAGCATCACGCCAAACTCTCAAAACTTGTCATCGATATCACAACAATAGATGACAACTACACAAGAAATCACGACATCATCAACCACCCCCCTAACATCTCAAAGCATGGTCTCTCAAGGACCAACCACATCAATAGCACCATCCACCACTCAAACCACCAACACGACATCACCGCTCACCACCACCACAAGCACCATTATGAATCCACCACCACCCCCACCACCACCAAACTCCAATTTATCAAACCAATATGGCATGGCATTGCAAGCCACTCAGCAATTTGCTTATCAAAAGGCATTCCTGCAAGTGCAAAAGAAAAAATCCGCACAAATAGCTGCCCAACAAGTTGCACAAGCAGCGCAAAATGCTCAAGCTGCCCAAATTGCACAGCAAGCACAACAGATCGCACAAGCCCAAGCTTTATTGCAACAACAACAAAAAAAAAGAGTGGCACAAGCCCAAGCTCAAGCTCAAGCGCATGCCCAATATCAAGCACAACAAGCACAAGCACAAGCACAGTTTCTTGCACAAAAACAAGCAACACAACTACAAGCATATCAGCAAGCAATAAAACAATATCAAGAGTAGCAAGAAGCAACCGAATTAGCAACCCAACAACAAGTATTGTTGGAACAACAACAAGCTCAAAAATAGACAATCCTAGCACAACAACAAGCACAACAACAAGCTCAACAATAGGCAATCCTAGCACAACAACAACAAGATCAACAACAAGCATTGTTTATACAGCAGCAAGTGCAAGCATACCTAGCTTGACAAAATGTACAAATACCATTAAATAACACACCAACCAACCCACCCATCCAACCAACAATTGAAACACCCCAGAACACCTTCATCCCACCCCCTAATCCGCAAAATGATGTAATGACACAAATCAGGTTGCTCTCGCAACAAGTGCTAGATCTTCAATCAAGGCGAACCACAAAAACACCAAGCAACTTGTGTCCCTATCCATTTGACAGGAGCCTTGTGATGAAACCATTCCCCAAGGGATTTGAGATCCCCAAGTTTGACAAATATCATGGGACGGGAAACCTTGAAGATCACATCAGTGAATTCCAGGTTCATTGCATGGGAATTGCATACGACGATACCTATCTGATGTGGCTATTTCCCAGGAGTTTGGTTGGCCATGCTATGGAATGGTTCTCTTGCCTACCTATAGGAATCAAAACATTCCAAGAAATTATAGACACATTCATTAAAAACTATGCATGCAATATCGCAATGGATGTCAGTCTAGAAGAACTCTCAACTCTGAAACAAGGTAAGAATGAATCGTTCGCTTCATTCCTACAATGTTGGTGATCCAAGGCCAATCAGAGAAAATGGACCATGCCCGAGGAACAACAATTTTGCACCATCATATCCAACCTTGACAGCCTCTTGGCATTCCATCTCAAGGTCCAAGGGATTACCATGTATGACCAGTTGATCTCCAAGGCACTCCGCATCGAACGAGCCCTTATGACACAACTTGCAGGATCAACTTCATACCCCGAACAAAAAACAACTGCCCACCCACCAATTATAATGACAAACCTCGCACGTGGGAAAGAAACAAAAATGTTACCAATGACAGTGTCGTTGATGCCAAGGTGGTCATTAGTGCCCCTCACCAAAATACATCTGCACCACAAATCCAAATCCAACACCAAAACAATCATCAAGCAACACAATAACAAAAAAATAATCAAGCAATTCACAATGTCAATGATCAAAGGGGACCACCCCAACAGAACAAGAATTACCCCAAGTGAAAGTACACCGCTCTTGGGGAACCACTTGAAGTCATCATGAAGAAACTGATAAATGAAAAACTCATCAAAGCTCCCACCTATGAGAATTACCAAGAACCGGATGTGAAACCTCCTTGGTATAATGAGAATAAACTCTATGACTTCCATAAAATCAAAGGGCATACCACGAATAGTTGTATGAGGATAAAAAACATAATTCAAGATCTCATCGATCAAAGAATTATAAATGTGGAACAGCCAACAGGAAACCAAAACCTTAAGATATACACGAATCTGATGCCTAACCATGGCAATAAAGGGAATAATAACACGGATAAGGGGAAAGAAACCTTGAAGAATGTAAATCATGTGTATGACCACATTGTTGCATCCTTGGATGACTACTGCGCTACCATCACCATCAAAGGAGCCCATGTTGATTATGGAGTCACCACAAGAGGCGACAAAGTTACCATCACAGGATCATCCCAGCCAAATAGAGTCCCTGCACCTAGATCTGTCCCCAATGGATATAACGTCCTTGATCAACTCAAAAGAATGCTAGTGCAAATCTCCATCATGGAGTTACTAAAAACCTCATCTGCCCATAAGAAAATCCTTGAGGAAGCATTAGCTTCATCCACTGTCCCCGTAGATCTTGATGCAGAACAATTCCAAGCTATGGTCGGCAATATCATTATGCCAAATCTCCTCACATTCTCCAACCAAGATTTTCCTGCCCAACCATCTCATAACTGTGCACTTGACTTAGAATTCCTAGTACATAAAAGAAAAGTCAAAAGGGTTTTGGTGGATGGAGGTGCGGGCTTGAATATTTGTTCCCTCAAGCTCATTAAACAATTAAAAATCTCAGAGGATTCTATTGACAAAGGAAAGGGTATCACAATAAGAACATATGATGATCAAGAAAGATTTTCCCAGGGAACAATCAAAATCCCTATTCAAGTAGGGCCGGCTATCATGGAAACCTCTTGTCAGGTCCTGGACCTCAACTTGCTATATAGCATCCTCCCAGGATGCCCATGGACTCATGTAATGCAAGCAGTAGCGTCGACTTTCCATCAATGTGTTAAATTCACATATGAGGGACAAGAAGTCACTATCCATGGAGATCCTAAACCATTTTCTTACTGTAAAAGCCTCGAGGCAAAGTACTATAAAATCCCCCAAGTACCAAAAAATGATGAGGGCCCATCTACACCATACATTGATCCTACCACTCTCACTTCCATTTCTGCAACAGAGACACCCACCACTCCCGCCATCCCCACCATCTCTGACATTAAGGTCATCATCCAAGATAACAGTTGTGGAAACTACATGATCCCTAAAAATTCTTTTGTGATAGGAGAGTTACCACAATCTCCTAGATCATGGGGACGTCCACAAGAAAATGAAGGCTCCACATCTCAAACATCTCCTGAAGACTATCCCAACTTTACAAGTTGGGGAGATATCAGTCAAGAGGTTATTGAGGTAGATCCATCTCATATGCTATACCAAGATGAGAGACCAGTAGCTGATTTACCAATGGATGACAGAAGCGAGGGTCTGCAAATGATGCTTGCAATGGGCTATGACAGAAATCAAAGACTTGGGAAAAATGATAATGGGCTTATAATACCTATCATTCCGGAGATGTGAATGGGAATTCTTGGCCTCAGATGTACCCCTCCAAGTATAACCATACATGGACGAGGTCCTCCAGTTAGAAGGTGAAAAATCCTCCTCAGCAAACTGCAACTGAACTATGCTAACCAGTATCTATAGGCCGCGTCATAGATAACTTCACATTTGATATAACCAACGCCTATAGTAGTAGTGATGATGAGGATCCCATGACCAACTTACCTAGGCTATTTGAGGATACCACTCTTTTCATGATTAGCACCTTATCCTTTGAATCAGACCATCAAAATCATGAAATCTACCTAGTCTACCCCCAGCTCATCGACTATGACCAACGAGGAGCACCAATTCTTGATACATTAAACAATAATGAGGCACTCTCAGAATTCATGGGGCTACAGGATAACATTCCATGTGGGGATCACAAAGTAGGGTTCATAATGGAGCTAGATACACATGCCTATTATGGGGAAACGATTGAATCCCTCAGTCGCAAAAGTGAAAAATTAAGAATAATATATAAATCTTTGAGTGAAAACCACACTATGGCACTCTCTGACCAGAAAAAAGTAAAAAGAAAGGACGCATTCAATGGTGAAAAACTCTCTGAGGAACCTAAGGATGGGGGATTCAATCTTCCTTTTAGAGCTCTTCATTAAGAAAAAATAGTAGTCCTGGCAGAAAAATGTAATCCGGTCAATCTAGGAATAGAGGAAACCCCCCACATGACATTCTATGCAAAATCATTACTATCAGAAGAACAAGAGCTCCTAGCAGCCTTCCTAAGAGAGAGACAGATAAACTTCGCATGGAGCTATGTTGACATGGCAAGGCTTGATCCAGAAATTGTGGTTCACCACTTAGCAGTATACCAAGAAGCAAAGCCTATTAAACAAAAGCTCAGAAAAATGCACCCTCAAATCGCCCTGCTAGTAAAAATGGAACTAAAGAAGCTATTAGATGTAGGATTCATTCAACCGATAGATTATCCAGAATGGGTGTCAAACTTGGTGCCTGTCTCAAAACCCGATGGGGGCATTAGAATCTGCACACACTTTAGGGACTTGAACAAAGCATGTCTGAAGGATGATTTCCCATTGCCCAACATTGACATGATTGTAGACATGACGGTGGGACATGAAATGCTTTCCTTAATGGATGGTTTCTCAGGATATAACCAGATAATGATTGCCAAAGAAGACCAACACAAAACAACCTTCACTTGTCCATGGGGGACTTACTACTGGAATATGATGCCATTCGGCTTAAAGAATGCAGGAGCAACATACCAAAGGGCCATGACCTTAATCTTCCATGACATGATTCACAAAACTATCAAAGATTATGTTGATGACATTCTAGCCAAGTCTAGAAGGAGAAAGGATCACATAGCAACCCTAATTGCCATTTTTGACAGGCTGGAAGAGTACAAGGTCAGATTAAACCCAAAGAAGTGTGTCTGCGGCGTACAATCAGGAAAATTGCTAGGATATATAGTATCAATGAGAGGTATTGAGGTAGATCCAACAAAATTAAAAGCAATCCTTGAGATGGAGGCACCCAAAACATTAAAGAAATTGAGAGGTCTCCAAGGTAGGCTTCAATCCATTCGCAGGTTCATAGCACAACTGGTAGACAAACAGAACCCATACTCTCACCTACTTCACAAGGGAGTAGCGTACAAATGGGATAACAAGTGTGAAGAAGCCTTCAATAAAATCAAAGAATATCTACATACACCACCAGTTCTAATGCCACCAATCCCAAGAAAAGCATTAATTCTCTATGTTTTAGCAACAACAGCAGCCCTTGGAGCTCTCCTAGCTCAGCATGATGAAAATGGAACAGAAAGGGCCATCTATTACATTAACAGAACAATGGTTGGGCATGAGCTAAACTACTCATTCATAGAGAAAGAATGTCTAGCAGTAGTGTTTTCATCACAAAAATTCAGACATTACATGTTGGCACACAAAATAAAACTCATCGCCAAAATCAACCCTCTCAAGTACTTATTGTCAAAGGAAATGCTCATTGGAAGAATGGCCAAATGGGTGATGATACTATCAGAATATGACATTGAATATGTGGAGCGGAAAGCAATCAAAGGCCAAGTCATTGTAGATCAGCTTGCAGAAGCACCAATCTATTCAAAGAATCCTCTCATCTCAGAGTTTCCAAACGAATCCATTTTCAATCTCAACGTAGCCAACCATTGGAAACTCTACTTTGATGGCTCATACACACAACATGGATCAGGAGTCAGTGTCTTCTTTATAACCCCACAAGGGGACTACATACCAAGGTCCTATAAACTGGTTTTTCCTTGCACTGATAACATTGTAGAATACGAGGCTTTAACCATAGGTCTCAGAATAGCAGTGCAGTGGAACATTATAGGTCTCAAAGTATACAGAGACTCTCAATTAATAATAAACCAAGTGAATGATGAGTACCAAAATAAAGATGATAAGCTCACTCCATACAAGAAATTGGTGGAGACTCTCAAAGAATCCTTCATCGAGATTACATTTGAGTAGATTCCCAGAGCCAACAAAGAGTAGCAGACACCATGGCAACAATTAGATCCCTACTAGACATCCCCCACAACGTTCCAAAATATGAATTCCTGATAGAGAAACTTCTCATGCCCACATTCAAGGTACCAGAAACATAATTTGTGTGTGAAATCGTTGGTCCTGGTGATCCTTGGTACCATGACATTTATACATACCTTTGAATAGGAGTCATACCTGCCGACTTACCCTCAACCCTAAAATGAACCTTTTTCAAAAAGGCATCCCGATTCATCATCCTAGGAGATACCATGTATCATCGAAGCATAGAAGGAACCTTATTGCACTGCTTAAACATTGAGGAAGCATTGACTGCTCTAACTGAAGTACATAACAGTATCTGTGGTTCACACTCAAGTGGAATGACCATAGCCAAGAAACTACTGAGGATGGGGTATTATTGGCCTACAATGGAAAGAGAGGCACATGACTACGTCAAAATGTGTTTACAATGTTAGTAGCATGGGGACCTCATCCATGCTCCAGATCAAGGACTTCATCCCATCATCACACCATGGCCCTTTTTGCAGTGGGGATTCGATCTGATTGGAAAAATCACTCCCACTTCATCTAACGGCCACATGTTCATCATAACCACCATAGATTACTTTACTAAGTGGGTGGAAGCCATACCTAGGACATATATAACTGGGATGCAGATATCAAAGTTCATCCTGAACTATCTCATTTGCCGCTATGGTGTCCCACAAGCCATTATCTCAGATAATGAGATAGCATTCAAAAATCAGGATGTCCATGATTTATGTGAAAATTTCAAAATCCAACATCTCTTCTCCACCCCATACTATCCCCAAGGCAATGGCCAATCATAAGCCACAAATAAAACCATTTTGAAAATCCTCAAGAAAACAGTCAATGATACATGTCATGACTAGCATCTGCAGCTCAATCCCGCCCTTTGGGCCTACCGAACCAGCATCCACACACCCACCGGTGCCACCCCTTTCTCCCTGGTCTACAGATCAGAAGCAGTACTTCTCATTGAGATCGAGCTCCCATCACTCAGAATATCATTGCAAAACCTCATCATAGATGAAGAGTATCGAGTATCAAGATTGAATGAGCTAGAGCTACTGGATGAGCGACATATAGATGCTTTAAATCACTTGCAAATCTACCATAATAGACTCAAGAGGAGCTATAACAAGAAAATCAGAAGTAGGACTTTCCAAGTTGGAGAACTAGTATTAAAGGAGAATTAGAAGAATGTCCTAAACCCAAGCAGCAAAGGAAAATTTGAACCCAATTGGTTGGGACCATTTGGTATCATAGCAAGTTATAAGTCAGGGGCATATCAGTTATCAACACCTGAAGGGGAACCTCTGCAAGAGCCTATGAATAGCTCCCATCTCAAAAAATTTTATGCCTAATCTTTCAAGGTATAGAACCAAAAAATCAAAAAAATTAGAAAATGTCCTGAAAAAATGGTTACCCTGGTGAAAACCTGGCAAACAGGCATCTTGGTGACAACAAAAAAATTAAAAAAAAAAAAAAATCCAAAAAAATTTAGAAAAGGATCAAAAATAGTAAAGAGAAAAAAATCATCCTTCTAGTGAAACCACTTCTGGCACTTTAAGTGTGTACCTTGGTGAAAACCTGCAAATCGGCGCTTTGTGTAAATAAGCACTTTCCATCCACCAAGATCTTCACGCTTGTTCTGCATCATCCATCCATCATGCTTTCCATCATTCATCACATTCAGATTCCATCCATCACTCATCCACCAAGATGCATCATAGCTTGGTCCTATTTTTGTATCATGATCCCTCCTAGTACTACTCGGCCCATCCTCAAGGTCAATTTGTCCCGCCTTTATCGGAGTAGTCTATTGCATCATGGGGGCATGTTCTCATCGGATTGTATTCGTGTATATTCTTAAGGTCAAAATATCATAACATCAGAAAATCCAAAAACATCAAAAATCAAAAAATCACCAAAATCCAAAAAATAGGTCAAAAAGTCAATCAAAAAGTCAAAAACAAAGTCTTCTTGTCAACTACGATCATCATTGAGCCTTGAACATAGGAAAGGTTGATCTTTGATCATCCCCTAAGACACTTAGGTTAGTCCTTTAGGCGCCATAATAAACTGACATCTCATCATGTATATCATCATCTATAAATCGGTCAAGTCATCACCAAACTACATGGTCTCTATGTGTATAACGTGAGGCAAGGCTAATCTGTTGATCAGCCCCTGAGGCCCCTAGGATAGGTCTTTAGGTTAGTCTCTTGGTCAAAATCTCAGAAAACCCCAAAAAAATTCTAAAATTGGAAAATCAAAACATTTGCAAAATCTCAAAAATACCAAAAAAAAATAGCCTCAAAATATTGCAAAACTCCAAAAACATCCAAATATTTGAAAAAATCCATTTGTCTCATCTGGCTTTCACTCGCAATAACATCACTCATAATAAACAATTGTCATCCTCAACCTTTGGTGAAACAATCAGAAACAAGTCTAGCTGGTAAAAAGTGAAAACTCAAAACATCAAGTCTCAGGTCTAAGTCAGTACGTAAGCAAGTTGGTCAACTCTTTGTGTCGATAACCTATCATCCAATTTGGTCCCATATCAATCATTTTAAAGAACACTTAGGATAAACGAAATGACGTGCTTCCATCCACTAACATGTCCTAAGATGTATCTTTCCTACAATGGGAATTATCTTTTGGCAATAGTTTTGGTTCTTATCCTTAAAAGCACATCCCCTTTTGGTTAGCGGTATTGAAGAACATCAGCTTGTTTGTTTACTTTATCTTTGTCTTTTGACTTATCATATTGTGCTCATTCCAAGGACTTCTCGATGATATCCAAACAGAGGATTTAGAGAAATAGGAATGGTGCAACGATCATTATCTTTTGTCTGATGTGCTTGTTGGACGTTCTCGTAATATAACTTGGAAAATACTTGCTTTGTTAGGTATATATGGAGGGTGTTTTGAGAAACTTGTTGACTATTGCATTGATAGGTTATACCTTTCTGTGTTTTGGTCTGAGGTGTTTAAAACTTCTAAAGTGCATCCTCGCAAGGTTTTCCTATGTCAAGTGTGAACAAGAATACTCCTATCTGATTGTCAAGTCAAATTTCATCACATTGGGTACCACACCATCCTGGTTCTCTATACCTTGATGCATCGTACCACGTGTGTTATCAAACATAAGAAAATTGGCCCTTTGAAAATACCAAATCCTCGGCAAGTAATCATCATCATTTGCATATTCATCATCTTGTGTCTTGTTGAAATGACTTTTTCTCTTTCATCCCTTCTTGCTCATCGCACTAACAAGGTACTATGACAGTTGATCATCATTATCATTATCATCGTCATCGATCTGCATCCACAAATCATTAGCATATTGCATCAACATATCATATAGGGAACATATGCATTGCGTTTCCATCATCATATAAACATGGTATTATAAGCATTTTCCATAAATTAGCACATCCCTTTCTCATTAACACTGCATCCATTTTTTGCATCACATTGCATTCATCACATAAACCATTGCATAACATTCATTTGCATAAACATTTCATAATCATTTCACATTACCACCTACTGCATAATCATACATAATAGGTACATAAGCATTATAGATAATCCATTGTATATTCACATTACATAAAGATCATAAGGTCATCTTCCACATTACGTTCATTTTCAATAAAACATCATCATACCACTTTGCATTAACATATCATTTCATATATTACATCACATCACATTAAATGCATCACATACATTACATGTTTAGGATAATATATTTGTTATTCTAAGAATCTTAAAACCATCTCATTTGCATCATCAATACATATCATATAAAACACAACCATTGCATTTACACCCATTATATCGTCCATTAATCATCCATATCAATATATAGAACACTTCATAAATAACATCGCAATCATTTTAATAAATCATTCCACATCATTATAAGCATAAATAGGAACATAAAAGAATCCACTACATGCAAAGCATACATCCATCCAAAATCATTTTATAAGCATGGCTCACATATTATTTTGCATATACACCATAGAACATTTCCATATCATTTTGCATATTACATTCCATATCACATATCATCATTTGCATCAACATACATAGATCATCATATATAGATTATAAACGTACATCGTCAACCATTCACATCACATTTCATATAAATCCATTTGCATATCATGAATAAAAAAGCATAATATAAGATCTAGTCATAATGCATACATCATTAGAGAGAAATGCATCCATCGCATCACATCATCACATCATGATTGCATAGCATATAGAAATACAATCATCCATAAATTCATAAATAAACGATACACATCACATCATATCAAAATCATTCTCTCATATATATCATCATCGGGTAACTGCCATAGTACAAAATAATCAGTTCACTATACATGTGTGTCAATAAGTACAAAAAGGCCCATCGAGCTATCAAAAAGGAGCCCATAAGGCACAAAAAGTATCATCTCGATCAAAACAAGGTCTACCCATCTTGTCTGCCGCCCTCGCCCCTGTCACTATGACCCTCTACTGGTCTGTGGCTGGTCTGTTGCGAGTAGTCTGGGGCCCACTCTGCTCTAGGTACGGTCTAATGATAATGAATGCTGTAATAACCTACCTCCTGTACGGCCTCCCTATAGGACCAAATGGACACTGTGCTCTAGAGGAGGAGGCTGCCATGCTCTCCAACTGTTGTCATCGGCCCATCTCTACGGCTACTTGTAGCTCTACGGCCTACCTCTACAAAACAACCTGGTCTCTCTCAGCCCTGATCTGATCTCTCTTGGTCCTGGCCTGATCCCTCATCGTTGTCATGGTTTGAATCTGGGCCTGCAACTGTGCAATCAATGCATCTCGAGGATCCACCTGCCCTGCTGGCTGTGCTCATGGAGGTTGTACCTGAGGCTAATCCTTACCCCTAGCTCGTGGTGGTGCACCTGCCTACTCCTGCTACCTAGCTAGCACCTGCTACTGATCCTGCATCTGAACATCGACCTGACCTAGCTGAATTGGCTGAACTAGAGCCCTGACCGGCTAGTCCTGTTGTGCACCGTCTCTCCATCCTCATCCTCCCCCTCTGCCCCTCGTCCTCCACCGAATGGGGACTGCTCCTGGAACTGTCAACCATAGGGGAGGCTAGAACCAGTCTCTGTATGCCTATGTGACGCTTGGATTTGTAGGCCCCTGATCGTAAACCCAAGGCTGAGCCACCAACTATCTAAAGTTGTCCATGGCCTCTGAGGTAGGAACATATCGCCCCCATGAAGCCTATGACATAGTGTGGGAAAATACTACCATGTAATCATCGTTTGGGCGATCCTGTGGCTCACCGAACTGACACTGAATGCACCCGGGCAGATATCTCTCCACCATGGTATGCTCCCGCCCCTACATAAACCGGTCCTAGGGGAAAAGAAAATCTGCTTTGCATCATCAACCCATCTGGGCCGACCAAGGTATGGATTCCATGTAAAAGCCTACATCTCATCTAGGACCCTCCTCGAGTAGGGAATCTCGTGCTTGCCCGTGTGTGTGAAGGACACACCACCTCTGTAACGACATACAAGGGGATCATCAAGCCCCATCGGTACTACAATGAATCGTAGCCAAAAGACAGCAATGTGCTCCCACACCCATATGTGGAGGAGTGTGACACCTGGCCCAAGTGTTATGCCATCAAGGTAGACGTACTCGTGTAAATCCTTGTAAAGTGAAGCAAGAAGAACAGGCCCCCAAGCAAAATGAGTAGGCCTGTCACGCATCACCATGCGCTCCCAATAGATTCCCCAACCAGGACTGAAGTACCGGCCTCGTTGATATGAGGCAACGAGACCTGAAATGATGGTTGCAACAACCATGCGGAAGGGGGAGGTGAGTGACCTATGATGCTCAAGCTCAATCTGACCCTCACAAATGATAATGTCCTCTATGGCGAGGACTGTGTGACAGGTGTCCCGCCCGACATCTATGTCAAAAATAATGCGCCAACCATGAATTGACAATCTCAGGATGCGCCACACATCCTCTAAGGTGACGGTGGCCTCGTTGGTAGGAAGGTGGAAAGACGAGGTCTCGTTGTGCCATCTCTCGGCAAGCGCTGACATCATCCCAAGGTGAGTACGCATGGGCACTGCGTATGCGATGTGCCACAACCCCATGTCCCGTAATCGATCCTGCTCTTTATCACTAAGGTCTCGCAAGTAACCAAAGAGATCCCACGACCTATGCTCTTGGGAATAGAGCTCCCTCACCGCGTCCTGCATCAGGAAGAGTCATCATGTGTTAAATTTTTTTGAAAAATTTCATGTCGATTGTTCAAAAATTGCTCCAACGTCGCTATCTGTGGAGGCATCGCAATTTGATTTTTTATCAAAATGCGACGCTAGGGCACAAAATGTCAAAAGTGCACTGTTGCGATGCACTTTTCTTCCAAGCGGTGCAGTTTGAATATATTCCTATTGATAAAGCACTGTCATGTCACACTTTGGAAATGACCCTGCGGTCCATGACCTCAGCGTCAGAGTTTGGAGTTTATTTCCAAACTCCAAACTCCACCGCCATAGCGCAGTTTGACACCGAGTGGCGCAGTTTAATTTTTGAGCGGCACTATATAGCGCCACTGTAGAATAACTAATTTTAAACGCATTAAATGAATGTTAAAAATGAGAAATAAAGCTCAAGTAAGGATCACTTACCGGTGCCCCAATGGCAGGTGACCGCTGGTACGTTAGGACTTGGTCGGAAATGCGCATCAGGAGCTGTCGTTGCGCCATATCGTCAAGAGGTCAAAGCTCAAATCTCAAAGTTGCTAGATGGCAATGTGTGAAAATGAATTGAAAGTGACCCCTCAGAGCCCTTTTAAGCTTGAAAATTAGGGTTTTTTCACCCTGATTGGCTATCCTGCTAGGGTTTTGGACCCTTGAACCTATTTTTGTCTAGTTGAGGCCTGTTTTACATCGTTTTATTGCGTTTAGACATGTTTTTGGCCTCCTGGAGCCTTTTTGGACTTGTCGGGCACCTTGTCCTCTTTTTTCGCGAGATCACCCAAAAATTAAAATTTTCGTCCAATCTATTGAGGGGGCAATATATTGGCATGTTTTCTCTCACCAGGCAGCAGTGGGGCAATATTTTGAAAATGAGAAATTTTGGCTTCGATCAAGACCGTTTATTCTTTGAACCAACGCAACAAGTGCATTGCTTCAAAGAGGGGAAAAATGTAGACACATAAAATGTACTTATTGACATTGTTCATCTGATCCTCACCACTAACATTGTTTCGTCCTAAATCATCCTTTGGTCTAACCATTTAATCAAATACCTTTATCTGATTAAATTCATCAATATTCCTCTCTTAATTAAATAAATCAGTTATCTAAATTTAGTCACCTCTTCTCGATAATTAAATTAACCATTTTGATCTAATTATCCTATTTAATTAAATAATTAATTTTATTTGATTAAATCTCTTAAGTCTATCTATTAAATTAAATAAATTAAAACCTTATTTAGTTTAATCTAACATCATCTCTTTTAATTAAATAAATCAAAATCTTTATTTAATTAATCCCTTATCACATTCTTCTCATATTTGATTTAAATAAATCCATAAATTTAAGTCAAATAGGTCACATCATTTAACCCCTTTATTAAATTAATTAACTTTGATTAATTTAATCTCCTCTCAAGTCCCATCCTCTAGCTTTTACCACTTGCACATGAAAATATATTTAATTGATTTATTAAATCTCTATTTTCCTTCAACAAGGCATCTTTTAAGGAATATTCCCCAAATTTGAATTCAAAATCCAAGTGGGATAAGTCCTTCTAGCAAGGAATTTACTCTCTCTTACATGTCTTTTGCCTTGAGCCAAGTGGCATTCAATGCATTCTTCCTTCCCTCTTGCATGTCATTTCAACAAATTCAAAAATAAAAAATAGGCATTTATTGGCACAATCCTCAAAAGTTGCACATCCTCCATCCACTCATAGGTTGACAAGTGGCACTTTTCCATTGGTTAATTCTTAGTCCCACATTGCTCTATTTTGGACATTCATCCATCAATCTCATCTATAAATAAGAGGCTAAACTCCTCATTTAATCATCCACAGTTTGAGTAAACTTACCATGCTCAAATCATTAGCAGTTCTCATCCATTATCATTGAATCTTAGCTAGGTTATGCAGATTTTTCTATTGGAGCACTCATCAAACATCAACAAAGTGGATCAAATTTCTCCATCAAACCACCATTTCATCATTGGAGTTGGGAAAAGGGCCAATTTTCACATCAAATTGGCACCAATTCCCTCAAGAGATTAGGAGTTTGTTTGCTTTAGAATAGGATTTGAGATGCTTTTAAATTTCATAGTGTTCTTCATTTCATATTCTATTTCTTTTGCTATTCAAATGAATTTCTTGAGGAATCCTTGTTCTTACTTGCATTTCACCTTCTAATGGGTTTGTTCATGTTGTTTTGCAGGTATTAGGATTGGGGTTCACACAATATTAAGCACATTTAGAACTCTATTTGGGAGTGCATAAAATAGATACATTATAATTGCATCATCTTGTTAAGAGCATAATGCATGCTTGCTTGTTGTGCTCAACCTTGGTTCATTGTTGTTGAATTTGTCCTTGTAGAGACCTTGCTAAGGAGAATATGACCTTCAAAATTTAATGAAATTTTGAATGGTTTTCTTACAAATTATTTGTTTCTTATCAATTTCAAAGTGTATACATATAGGTGAACAAAATAAGATAGTACAACTTTGCTAGGTCAAGTCTCTGAGCTATAGGCTCAATTGCATGCATAGATTTAGGTGTGCACACATGTCCACGTCATTTTTTTTACCTACATAGATAAACTAGGATAATGAAAAGTGAAGTTTTCATACTGATAACAACATCTAATAAAATTTTAAATTCTAACATCATGACCAAATATATATTAAATTCTAATATATATTTAATAATATTTACATTAAATCTAAAACTAAATAGATACGTGGTTAGCTTGTTTTATTTTACATTTACTAAAATATAAATTTTAATTATCCATATCAATCTCAACTTTTTATATCTAAATTAATTTTTTTATTACTTTAGAATTTATTTAGAATATTTTCTTAAACTTTCTATTAATTCACTTTCCTATCATTATTAATTACTTAATGTAGATAAATTTAATATGTTCACTTACTTTATATAAATGTTCATTATGGTAACGATTACTTTAAATGTAAAGGGAATAAGATTGTAAATAAATACCTATTCTATGAGCTTCTAGACCTATTTTTCTTTTAGTTTGGAATCTATTACGTTTATAAAGCTAGACATGAATAATATTAATCGAAAGCAAAAGGCCGCATATGGTGTAGTTGACACGTTGACTGTAAAGAACCATCAGGAAGAAAATGGAAAGGAATAACAAAATGCAAATAAATAAATATTATAAATTATTCACAATTTATTCGAGATAAAAACGTTGTGATCGATAATAGAAGAAGATTTAAAGTATGGGAATTAAATTTTTAAAAAGGAATTAAGATGTAGATTATTAAAAATAATAAAGTTTAAAAGAATGTTTTAGAATTAAAAAAATATATATTATGGTTCATTTTTATAAAATGTTTGTACATTTTTTTAAAAAAATTATGTGTTTATTTTTCTTGAAAAATTTTATTGTATGGTCAAGAATTTGCACATGGCATAGAAAGTACCTCTTTTCTATTAATTTTGTTAAGAATATCATGTTAATATAATTTCACATGGTTTGCTCACAATGTGAATGGTCAACAAATAAATGAACATTTTTTTCAAAATACAAGTGTGACACCAGCATACCACATTAGACACATACGTGCATTTAAGAAGAATCCAAATAAGAGATGGGAGAAGAAGAAGAACAACCAAAAGGAAAAGAGGTAATCTCGAGAGGCACTCTTGACATGCTCTATGGTGCTTCAAGGTACAATCCCTTTCATATCCATAGGTAAAAGGATGATTGTAGTTATTGACATTAGCACCACTCATAACTTTATTAATGAGGGATTAGTAGCCAAACAAGGCCTCAAGATGGAGGACTTAAAATCATTCAATGTTATAGTAGTTGATGATTTTACCATCCAATGCCATAGGAACATCTCCAATTAGAATTTTAATCTTAGAGGATACAAATGAAGGATGACTTCTATGTTGTCAACATAGGAGACATGGATATGGTCTTGGGTGTCCAATGGTTGTACTCATTAGGAGAGATTACACAAAACTTATAGACAATGGAACTAATGTTTTATTTAGAGGGAAACAAAATGATACTTCAAGTAATGACAAATAAAGAACCAAAGATTGTATCAACTAAAAGAATGGGAAGGATTTTCCATCATCCACAAGTTGTGTGGGTAGCTTAATGTTTGTTTATTATAAAAAAAAACATAAAAAAAGGAAAGAAGGCATAGCATGTGGATGTACAAAGCATCTTAGACAAGCATAATAAAGTATTCAATAACATTCCTCTAGGTAGATCACTTGAAAGAGGATTTGAGCATGTCATTGAGTTGGATGAGGGCACTAAGTCCATCATCACTACTCCTACTACTGCCCTAAGAGACACAAGGAAATAAAAAAGGGCCATAAAGAGTTAGTAGAAATGGAACACATATGGTCCATCACATGTTCCTTTTCTTCCTCTATGGTTTTGGTGAGGAAGAAAGATTGCACGGTGTGGATGTGCATCAATTATAAAGAACTAAACAAAAAGAGTATCAAGAATTAATACCCCATTTCCAAGATTGATAATTTGGTATATAACCTTCATAGAGTACTCTATTTCTCAAAAAATAATCTCAGATTTGGCTACCATTAGTTTAAAGTCTAAGAGGAGGATATTCAAAAGATAGTTTTTTGATTCAACATCATAGGTACTATGAGTTTTTAGTAATGTTGGTTGGTATGAAAAATTCTCTAGCAAATTTTTAGTTAGACATGAATTAGGTTTTTTGTAAGAAACTAAGAAATTCCATCCTTCTATTCTTTGGTAACATTTCCATCTATAGAAATACATGGGAGAACCACTTGCAACACATTGATGAAGTGTTGATAATTTTGTAAGCACAAATTTTATTTTCCTAGGAGCCAAAGTGTGAGCATTTTATGACAAATATTTTGTACCTAGGTCACATTATTGGTGCAAAAACAAAGCTAGTGAACATGGAGAAGATCAAATAAATTTAGGACTATCCTCCCCAAGGGACCTTAACACAACTATGAATATTCTTCGGCCTTTTCAATAACTATAGGTGGGTTTTTAAGGGTTTCTCCCAACTATATATGCACTTAGTTGACCTAATAAAGAAGGTAGATTTTTTATGGAGTGAGGATGCACAACAAGCATTTGATAAACTAAAAGAGGTAATGGGCTAGTGTCCTATAATAGAAATTATGGGTTTCACTCTTCCTTTCATATTCAAATGTAATGGATCAAGAGAAGCAATTAGATTTGTTCTCATGTAGAACAAGTACCTAATTTTCTTTGAGAGTTGGTATCTCATATAGATAGAAACATGTTTCTCCATCTATACTAAGGAAACATTGGACATCATGCATACATTGGTCAATTTTAGGAAATACTTGGTGGGTGGCCAATTTGTGGTCAAAACTTATCACAACAATTTGAGATGTTTTTCAATTAGAAGGATCTAAAGGAGTGATAGAAAAAATGGGTAAGAAAAATAGAAGCATATGATTTTGATATTGAGCATTCCAAAGATAAGAAATATGTGTTGTCAATGTGTTGTCTAGAAGGTTGAATATGTGTTTTAAGTATTAGATCTCAATGAATTAGAAAAACAAAACCATAACAAGTATGCCAATAATGTGTTTTAATTTGATGTGTTGGAAGAGAAGTTGTTGGTTGATAGGTACACCATCCAAAATGAACTCATTTTCTATAAGGGAAGAGTCTTATTGGTACCAAAATCAAGGATGAAGGGAAAGATGTTGTAGGTAGTTCTTGAAACTCCCTTAATGGACCACCTTGGGAATTTCAAGATCTATAAATAAACTATGGAAAGGTTCACATGAAAGGGACTTGAGGATGATGTCTTCACCCATATCAAAGAATGCACTATTTGTTAGAATAATACAATGAAATAGACCTTTCTAGTATGCCTTTTGAAGCCTTTACCCATCCTAGAGTAGAAATGGGAAAGTATCTTGATAGATTTCATTTGAAACTTCATAATATTCAAGATAAGGAATGTATATGTCTTGTTGTGTAATATCAAGTAAAGAATTATACACATTTATTTTCCATCTCCACATATTTGAAGTGTCAAAAGTGATATTTTTTCTTCAAGGAAGTGATGAAACTTCATCAACTATCCAAGATCATTATGAATGATAGAGATAGCAATTTCATGATTTTTTTTTGGAAATATATCTTCCTTTTGGCAAGAACTAAGCTCACTCATAACAACAACTATCACCCACAAATATATGGATAGACCAAGATTGTGAAGAAATGTGTGGAATGTTACTTGAGAAATTATGTTATTAATTATCAAAATACTTGGATCAATAGGCTCTACTTGGGGAAGTATTATCACAACACCACCTACCACATGTCAATAAAAAAAATGTCATTCATGTCTTTATATAAGAATATATCTTGAATCTATATTGATCTCATTTTGGTATATAGTAGGGTACTAAAATAACATGACATGATCAAATAAATCCAAGATATTTTGAGGCCACTTGCAAATATGCTCTAGTAGGCTCAAAACCAATAGAAAATGTATGTAAACTTGTTGGAACACAACTATCTACTAAGAGGGGGGTGAATCAATAGATCAATTAAAACAATTCTTAACACCTCACATAAAAAAAAAAATAGTCATGCAAAGAGATAAACACACATAAAATATCATAACACCAAATATACATGGAAAACCCAATATGGGAAAAACCATGGTGAGAAAAGTTGCTTGAGACTACTGCTCAAATCTAACCCCACAATAGAACCTCATTGGTTACAATTATTAAGAGGACCAACCCTAAGGAGACACCAATCCCCTTATTAAGGGGCACTACCTCCAAGGACGTACTCACTCCCTAATTGAGCACCAACTCAGATTTACAATGAAGATAAGTAGATCTACAACTCCATATTACAATGATTCAATTGAAATCCAATTCAATATTGCAAACCTATTTTGTAGCTGCACATACTTTGTTGCTATCCTCTCAGCAATCCAGTTTTTTGCTATGCTCTTCTCTTTCTCCTTCTTTGCTATATTTCACACACATATGCAACTCAATGCATATCCTAGATGATGTTTTTGTATATCGGTCTATGTATCCCACTTTAGCATATGCAAACTCAAATTTCACTTCCAACTATATTTTTTCTTCTCTCACTTATCCATAACAACAATTAGTCATTCAAATTTTCTCACTTAGCTTCACCAACAAGCTAACTCTCCTCAAGCCAAAAAATCACTAACATCATTCAATGCTCTTGCTATTTTTAGCATATAATAATCTAGGGTTTGTTCATCATTTAATGCCTTTTCTTGCATGATTGATATGCAATAGATCTCTTTCATATTACTTTTCCAACTAAACATTAATGGTGTTGTTTATTCCCTTCAATTACCAATCAATGTTGGAATGGTTACTTCATTTTTTGTGCAACCTTCTCATTTGTTCATTTTGTAGGTCATCAATAACAAAAATCATGCCATGATCTTCCAATCACCAACTAGTCATTATTGCATTTAAAACCCAATCTTTAATTTGATTGGTTTAAACTTGGGTTGTAGATCATTCACAAGGATGTGAATCTAGTGAAACAATCAATTTCTTCCACATGTCTCATTCTTAAAAATCTACACTAGTCAACCCAAGTCAATGCAAGCTTCTTGTGGAATTACTCCATTTTCAATGACTTAACAATTCCTTTCCTTCAGGGATTAAGAGTCACTCATACCTCTTATCTCTTGCTTCTTATGCATTTAAGGACTTAAGAAGCAAGCACAAATGTACTAAAGTCTAAAGCTCCTTCAAACTTGTTGAGGTTCAGCTATTGATGTTACCCTTTACCTTCTACCTTCCTCCATCGCAAGCCATCACACCTAACTATGAACTCTGAAGCAACATTACTTTTTTAGGAGTTCAGATATGTCCTTATCGCTTACCATTTACTAGCCTTTCACTTGATATGCAAACCATAACACTAAACTTTGAAACATGCATGTGTTTATCAGATGTTGGGTGTTGGCCTTCAGCCTTTTATCTTTCACCATACTTCATAAAATGTTAAGGAAAAATCCTTAAATTTGACCCACAATGCTCAAAAAAATTTTGGGGGTCAGGGTTTAGGGTTCCTCCATACCCCTTTCCCAACTTTCTGTTAAGGTGAAAGCCTTAACTACAACCAACAAAAATTGAAACCTTTTTGGGGTTCGGGGTTCAGGGTTCCCTCATACTCCTTGATTTTAATATAAAGGTAAGTTGTAAGCCAACATTTTAAAGCCTAATGTCTAAATCCTTTTTCAGACTTAACTCATTTCATTCTCCATTCCTTTATGCAATCAATACGAGGTATGCTTGTTGTCCGATCAACTTCTATAGAGGGTAAGACTCAAGTCTGAAGTTCGATGCTAGATCAAACTTAGCTTAAATTCATTAACTTTTTCCTCCTTTAACAAGTGGTATAAGGAAAGCCCAAGGCCCGAAGCCCAAACTTCTTCAAATCTTTAAGGCTTGCTCAAATGACACCATAAGGTTAATGAATCTTTCTTTTTTCCATCCTTATGAAGCCATTTTGACATCAATGAGCAACTCCTCATTTGATAATACTTAGATACCCCCTTTGACATCAATGATAATTAAATTTCCAAAAATCTCCCCCTTTGTCATTGATGGCAATACGAAATGCTTTGTACCAATACTAAATACTTTGCACCAACTATACCGGTCAAAACTCCCCCTTTGACATATCTTCCCTCTTTGAAAAAAAGGAGCATTTGAACATTCTCTCCCCGTTTGAAATCAATGGAAAAAGAATGTTTCAATTGCAAACACCATGCTTCTATTGAAGCCAATAATCTTCAACTATCAAGTTGTTAGAAATTTTTAAAATCAAATTTACATGACTTGATCTCTCTGTCTTCTCTAGGGTTGTATAAGGCTTGTTGTAAAGCTCCCCATAGAATCATGCCCTATCACTAGGATCTAGTGATATGACGTGGGAGCAATTACTTCTAACTTCTGCATTAGATATTAAAATTTCTCTTTGGGAAGAGGCTTGGTGAATATTTCTACAACTTGATCCTAGGTTGGCACATATTCAATGCTAACTTCTCTATCTACTACCTTCTCTCTTAAGAAGTGATACTTGATTGATATGTGCTTGGTCCTAGAGTGCATCATTGAATTCTTTGATATGTTTATTGCACTTGAATTGTCACAAATAATAGAGATGGGTTCTTTTTACTCTACCTTGATGTCTTTAAGTGTTTTCTTCATCCATAACACTTGAGTGTACAACATTCCACTATTGCCACATACTCTACTTCAACTATTGAAAGAGTAACTAACTCTTGATTTTTACTTAGCTATGAAACAATTTTGTTTCCAAGGAAAAATGAACCATCACTAATTATTCCTTTTTCATCCACACTTATAGCCCAATCAACATCTGTATATGCTACCATAGTGAAGTATTCAATCTTTGGATACCACAATCCATATTCAATAGTAATTTTAATATATCTAAAAATTCTTTTAACTGCATTGACATGAGACTCATTAGGAGCAATCTGAAATCTTTCAACCATGCACACTGCTTGTATAATATTAGGTCTTGATACTATTAGGTACAACAATCTACCTATCATTAACGTATACATTGTCTGATTTACATTTAGGGATTCATCTGTCTTGTTCAACTTACATCCAGTTATCATGAGGTAACAACTAGTCTACCATCTTCCATTCCAAACATTTTGAGCATCTCATTAGCATACTTAGTTTGAGATATGAATATACCATCATCATTTTGTGTAATTTGTAAACTAGGGAAGAATAAAAGTTCTTCAAGCATTAACATCTCAAATTCATTTTGCATTTGAATAGAAAATCCCTTGTTTCCACCAAAAATGATGTCATCTATAGACACAACAACTATAATCATATACTTATCTTCAAATTTGAAGTACAAATTTCTATCTACACATCCCTTTTTGAATCCTTGTTGTTGTAGGTGTTGGTCTGAATACCATGCTCTAGGTGCCTATTTTAGACCATACAAT
Source organism: Sequoia sempervirens (assembly GCA_007258455.2). Taxonomy (NCBI): domain Eukaryota; kingdom Viridiplantae; phylum Streptophyta; class Pinopsida; order Cupressales; family Cupressaceae; genus Sequoia; species Sequoia sempervirens. The sequence goes on along the minus strand of VDFB02106925.1, from coordinate 1,209 downwards.
GCTTTCTTCAATCTACAAACATAATCTTCTTCTTCTGAAAATTGAAAACCTTCTAGTTGTTCTATGTAGACTTCTTCTTCAAGGTTTCCATTCAAGAAAGTAGACTTAACATCCATTTGATATACTTTGAATCCTTTATAAATAGAGAATGTTAGAAATATTCTTATAGCTTCTAATCAAGCAACATGTGCAAATGTTTCCTCAAAGTTTATACCTTCAACTTGTGCATATCCTTTGCACACCAATCTTGCCTTATTCCTTATAACAACTCCATCCTAATTGAGTTTGTTTCTAAAGATCTATTTAGTACCTATCACATTCTTTCTTGGGGGTCATGGAACTAATTTCTGAGTTTTGTTCTCTTCAATTTAGCTTAGCTTTTCTTCCATTTTTTTAATCCAACTTTCATTCTTGTTGGCTTTTACATAGCTCTTGGACTCAATTTGCGAAATGATAGAAAAATTTACTAGATCTTTATTCTTTGCAACTTTTCTCCTTATTTGAACACCTTCATGCTTGTTTCTAATAATATGCTCTTCAAGATGATCCTTTTGGACATACCTTGCAGGTTCTTTTTCATTTTCTTTTTCAAACTCTTCATCAACAACTTCATCTTTAGGTTCTTATTCGACATCATAGCTACCTCTATCAAGTTTAACATGTTTCATTTCTTCAAAAACCTTGACATTTATACTTTCTATAATTTTGTGTAGCCTTTTATTGTAGCATTTGTAATTTTTTGGGTATGTGTAGGATCATGATGGGCCAAAAAAGTGGTGATATGATGGGTATTTGTAGGGTATGTGGCTGACGACTTTTTTTTACCCAAAATTGTTGAAACAAAAAGGGTTTTTAAATGAGATTCTCATATTTCCACCAATGTAAACTATGATTTTCTTTGAATTTAATAAATAATTATTATTCATTTTCTATTTGAATTATGACTAAAGTCCTAATTGATAGGCTGATTGAAAAACATCTATAGTTTTCAAATGGTATCACATTTTTTAAATCAAAAATATGAATCACATTCTATGCTTCACATACTATAGGATTAAAAAAAAATGAATTTTATGAAGTTTTGACCAAGTTAAGTTGGTCAGGCATACAAGTTTTTATATTTTTAAAAAAATTTAATAAAAAATTCATAATTAATTATTTACTTGGAAAAAAATTACAAAAAATATGCACCACATCTAGACATGAGTC